>WSFP011439127.1:0-20786 GCA_009831015.1 Picea engelmannii
TACTTGTGCAAAGCCCACCACAAGATCCCCAAATCTTGCGTAACAATGGAGGAAACTGTCATTGTCACCTTAGTAGGATCTTCCCTCGTTTTAGTGATGGATGAGGTCCACCACAAGGGAGGCTTCCTGGTGACCTCAAGGGATCAAATAGCAAGTTTAGTAGCCAAGCTTACTGCCCTCTATCTTGATCACTGGTTTGTTGGTCTAGGTGTAGGAAAGAGAAGAGGTTGAAGGTGATTTTCGTACTTGCCCAGAACATGAACACTTTGCAACATATATACAACAATTACCAAGCTAAAGTATGCAAAAATAACCTCTGTAGACGCTAGACAAGATTGATTGTAATGGCTGTTACAAATTTGCCGCAGTAAACAATTATATGAAAGTAGTAAATGATTTGAAACAACAACAATAATTATTGCTCAAAAATGCCACAATTGACCATGAAAAACAAGCATATAACCAATGATCCAGGTGGATCCAAAACCGCTCGAAAATACTCAAATGCAAAAAAGGAGGATCTAGGAATGACCCAGAAGTCTCAGAAGGGTCCCTAGGCTCAGAAAAATGCTTAAAAATCAAAGTTCTCAGAATTGGATGAAACCAGTGCCATTGCGTCCGGCTCGTTCTCCCGATTCCGGCCATATATTTATTTTCTCAAATGGAGCTCGTATGAAGAAGTTATGACAGTCTGAAGTTTTTCAAAAACAACGTCAAAAAGTCAACAGGCCGTACTGATGACGTCAATAGTACGGATGCTGACGTCAGCATGACACGTGGCAACCTGAGAACATGACATGTGGCAGGCCGTACAGAGGATGACGCCATCCGTACAGACGATGACATCAGCAGGACACATGGCAGGCTGTACAGGTGACATGTGGCAGGCCGTACAGGCGATGACGTCAGCAGTACGGATGATGACGTCAGCAGGACATGTGGCAGGGCCGTACAGGTGATGACGTCAGCAGTACGGATGATGATGTCAGCATGACACGTGGCAGGCCGTACAGGTGACACGTGGCAGGGCCATACGGATGATGACGTCAACAGGTGACACGTGGCAGGGCCATACGGATGATGACGTCAACAGGTGACAGGTGGCAGGGCTGTACGGATGATGACGTCAGCAGGGCGGCTGACACGTGGCCCAATCAGAAGGCGCCATGTGTCCCCTTCTAGAAGCCCAACAGTGGGTGGATTCAGCCAAATCTGGCGGTTACCACCAAATCTGGAAGAGGTTCGCTAAATGTAGCGAACTAGTTAGCGGCTCTGCTTATTTAGCTAGGCACGCAAACCGAGGCAGGGGAGGTTGGCAGATGCTGCATTGGAATCCGTGCCAGGAAATGTCCCAGGTGACCTGCTCAGAAATAGGTCGACTTTATACTCAAAAGTTGCAGAATTTCGAGAGGATCCCGAATATGCTCTCTGTTTCTTCATCAGAGTAGCCGAACAACAAAGTGCCTTCAGAAGAGGAGTGGCACGCTTTTCGACACTGTATGGATCTGACAGACAGAATCTGCATTGGAATTCGTGCCAAGAGGTGTCCCAGGCGACCTGCTCAGAAATAGGTTGACTTTATACTTAAAAGTTGCAGAATTGCGAGGGGATTTCAAATATGCTATCCGTTTCATCATCAAAGTAGCCGAACAGAAAAGTGCCTCCAGAGCCCATTTGAGGGAGCCAAGCATACTCGAGTTTACAGTCAAAAGTTGTAGAATGATGTTTTCCAACCACCTATGATCTCTGTTTCTGCCCAGAATTGCAGATCTGAAAGTTGGTTTTTGAGAGCTCTTATGTAAGCCTTTTTTTTGTAATTTTTAAGCATTTGAGATTAATTAAAGAGCGATTGCACTGTTGGAGTGGACCCGGAGACGTAGCCAGGAAGTCTGGTAAACTCCGTTACCAAATCTTGTTCATAGATGGTTTGCTTACATGTTTATGTGCTCATATGCTTGATAGATCTTCTTTAATTTTGCATTACAAAGATGGTTAACAGTTAAAAATTCACATGCAAATAATGGTTAAAAGATCTTGAATTTTAGATCAAGTAAAATTTTCAGATCAACCAATAGAATATTATGCAATTATTAGAGGAAATTTTTGAGTGAGTTAAGCCACCTTTAGACGAGTGTATGCAACAATTTAGTGTATTTTTAGATGGCTGTAGCAAACTTTTATAACAACAGCGAGAGATATTACAAGTTTGCTAGGGTTAGAGTTAGTAGAGTTAGTAGAATACTTGAGAGATATGAGAGAGAGGTTTTATCAATTACTTTCACAAGAGTTTCTTCAAGACTAGTGCCTCCTCTTCTTCGTTTCAGTAAGTACAACCTAGGGTTTCATCACAAAATCCTTATGTCCAAGTCTCCAAGGGATTAAATCCTAACTCTAGTATTCAAGATACTCCAAAAGCTCCAAGAAATCCTAGCAACTCGAAGACGAGAGATAAAGTACAAATGAAGATGCACAAGAGAGAAAGACTAGTGTGCTCCTCTTAGTCACATATCTAAGACAAGATAATGAACAAGAATGAGAATGATGAAAGGACTCTCTCCTTCCTCTCTATATTTGAGAGGTAAGGGAGGCCAAAAAAACATATGTGAAGCCTGGGCCTAAACCCTTACAAGCAACCTACAAAGCCACAAATAGGCTTGCACATGTGAAGCACTACACTCTAAGGGTACACATATCAAGCTCCAAGGTGATGTCATACACAAGCAAGGCTCTAATGCAAGGGCGCTCCACGAGATGTGTCCATCGCTCCTCCTTCAAGCCTCCAAGGACTCCAACACTCCTCATAAACCATGTACTCCATTGGATCCACTCCCCCTGCATGAACACTATTGCTACCTAGGTGCCCCTAAGTCAACTCCATGCCTCCATGCAAGCATCCAAGCTACCCCATGCTATCTAGTGCTCAACACCCTCCTTCGGACTGCCAAACACTCCTCCTCCAATGTAGGTCATTCTCCAAGCAAACAACCTCATCCATGTGGCCAACATGTAGAATGTCACCAATTTGTTTGAATATCTCCAATGCTCCAAGGAAGAATGTCATGAAAGCATCCAATTGAGGTCAAGCAACAATTGAGTAAGCCATCTCCAATGTGCAAATCCCTCATGGACCATCTAGGGGATAATTATACATGTACCCCAAATCTCATGAAGCACCCCAAGCATGGTGTAAACACTTTCGGAGTAACCCCGAAAGCTAATAGTCCCTCTTTATGAGAAAGCGTTTTCACTAACACATGTCGACACCCTCTGCAACTCCATCAAACCTGCCATTTGCAAATATGTACCCGCTATAGTCACATAATCAATCACTATTTCTTGAAAAGGAATTGTCAATGATCCATCACAGGAAGCTATCACAACATCTTGAACCTTCGAAGAACATTGACCACCTATGAATCTGAAGGAACATAACCTTGGGTCAAAGCAACTTGCCAAACTCCAACATCCCTCAAGCCAACATCATGGGTCAAAATCTTTGGATACTACATCATGAGCTGTTCACGACGCCTTGCAAAGATAATCACATCTCCATACAATACCAAGACAAGTGAATCATATCTATCAAAGTCACTGATATAGAAATATCCACAAGTCAACTCATCGATCCTCAGATACCAAGCTTGTGGTATAGGTAACAACTCATGCAGGGCTACCAACCACCTGTGCACATGAGAATCCCTCTCATGCACCTTAAAACCTTCGACAGTTGAAACAACCTGAACTAGGTCAACTCCCTCATCCCGAAAGAATCCTGAAGCAAAGGTAACATTATGGTCAACTCCCTTTGTTTGAGAGAATCCAACAACGTTGTCCAGGTACTCTATAATACTCCCATCAATTGCAATCATGGAATTAATCCCAACATTATCCTCCATTAAGGTATCACACCTCTCCCCTCCTTTAGACAATTGGAAGGCTCACTGGTGGAAGAAACCAATGCAATATGACTAACATATCTCGTAGGAGTTATACTTAGCCTCATTGAAGATCTAAGTGCTCCTAGATGCTCTTGAGCATCTTAAAAACTAGAAGACTCATCCAACATCTCACTGGAATGTACAAGTGCCATTGGATCAACAAGTAACTTGTAAAGGGCACCCTCTCTCACTCCTCTAACCAAAGTTCTCAGACTAGCTAGACTACAATCATTGATGGCGCATTGTTGACCTTCAACTGCAACTCTCCACTTTACATTTGTCATACAAGAAACTGAAAGAAGACTCATCTTCAAACCAAGAACAAATAGAACATCACTCAACTCAAGAACATCACCTTAAGGCATCTGGATGGAAATTGAGGCAACTCCTCTCATAGGATAAGTAACATCATCACCAAGCTCCACATTCATGCCTCCCTCTTGCTCTTGAAACCTGTTGAATAATGACCTGTCATATGTCATACGTGTCGAAGCTCCTTTGTCCACATACCATCCAACACTAGACACAGTGTTAGAGGACAAACAAGAGGCCATGGAAAAGGTAGTCTCAGGTTGAGGGGGATCCGTCTCTACACCTATTGCAGTCCTAGTTGCAACTTGTTTCACTCCCTTTTCCCTATTCTCCAATGGACATTGGCTAACATCATGCCTTGTCTTTTGACAATGGAAATTCATTACCTTACTGAAGTCCTTTCCTGTATTTGCACCTTCTTTCTTCTTTTAGCATTTCTTACTACCCTTCTTCATCTTCTCAACGAGATCAATTGCATCTACTCCTCCTGGTTTCTCTGAATAAGATTGCAATATGATTTCTTTCTGCACAAGATCAATCCAAAGCTTTGCAAACTTTGGCAAGGTCTCACCATCTCAAACACCCTAAACAAAAGGCATCCAGGAAGGAACAAGCCCATTCAAAGCAAAGGACACCAATGCCTGATCCTCCACTTGTGTTCAAGTGGTGGCCAATTGATCAACTTAGTGATCCTGATCAAGTAGCTCACTCCAATGTTTGTCTTGCTCATACGAATGATTGAAAGATGGTTTTGTAGGAGCCTTTGCCGAGAAACACAAAAGTTTTGAAACAACTCAATCAAAGCTCCAAACATGCCCTTACTTGTCTTCATCTCTACAATGTGAGAGATGAAATGATCCTTTATTGAATCAAGAATGGTTCTCTTAGCCTTGGATTCCTTCTTTCGATAAATAACCAACTGTGCTGGATTGATAGGTTTTAGAATCACTTTCACAACATGCTCCCAAAGATTGGCTTCCTCCATAAGTAACAAAATTGGAAACCCCATCCAACCTATCACGCTCTCTAAGACAAAGAGTCATCTTACACATTCTAGAACAATTTTCAAGTACACAAATCAACAATATATGAAGTAGACAAAACCCTTTCTAGGGTCCAAGTGCTTCTTCCAAGAGACCTAGGTGTAAAACCCTAGCAACCTCAACAAGCTCAAGCACCTCTCCCAAGCATGTCACAACTGAAATACCAAGTCCCTCTTACACCTAGATTAATCTCAGTCACAAAAGCTTTGATACCATGTATAAACTTTTTGTGCTAGGGCAATTAATGGACTTCAGAAACTTTCACCTCTTTCCTAGTGGTTTTCTGGATCTTAACCTTGAGAATTTTGAGCCTTAGGGCTCTTATGAAATATAAATAAAAGAGCAGCAATAATGAACAATATTTTGCCAACAACCCCAATTCACCAGACAATTTCAAGAGAAAAGATACCAAAGTATGCCAACAAGTTTCAGCTCTATAGGGCAATTTTATTATGCATAAAATTGATCAGAAATTCAGTTTATGACAGTTGTAAATACAACAGAAAATCTGCTGTGTCTTCTTCAATATTGATGTTAATAACTTAATTCACTCAACAATTTCAGCCTTATGTCAAACCAGCAGGACATACAAGTGCCGAAAATTACCAAACGATGAAGAGATAAATGGTTGAAAAATTAAAATAACATCTCCAATAGAAACAATTTTGGACAACTGGAAACTTCATATATACGTATAAAGATGAAGTTCATGTACATACCATAGCCTTATTCCAATGCTAGTATGATCCTCTAGCTCTCCAAAACCCTAGCTAGGGAAAACCAAGAAAACCCAAGTTGACACCAAGGAGCTCTAACAAGCAAGCATCACACTAGCATATCCTCCAAGGCAAGATGCTTCCTCTTCTTCTTCACTTAAATAACTACAACCTAGGGTTTCATCACAAAACCCTAATCTCCAAGTCTCCAAGGGATGAAACCCTAACTCTAGTATTCAAGATGCGCCAAAAGCTCTAAGAAACCCTAGTGACTTGAAGACAAGAGAGATAAAGTACAAATGAAGATGCACAAGAGAGAGGAAGACTAGTGTGCTCCTCTTGGTCACATTTGTAACACAAGATAATGAACAAGAATGAGAATGATGAAAGGACTCTCTCCTTCCTTTATATATATGAGAGGTAAGGGAGGTCAACAAAATATATTTGGTCGAAACCTTTACAAGCATCCTACAAAGCCACAAGTAGGCTCACACATGTGGAGTGCTACACTCCAAGGGTACACATGTCAAGATCCAAGGCAAGCAAGGCCCTCCATGAAATGTGTCCAACACTCCTCCAAGACTCCTCATAAACCATGTACTCCATTGGGTTGACTCCCCTTGCATGAGCACTGTCGCAACTTAGGTGTCCCCAAGTCAACTCCATGCCTCTATACAAGCATCCAAACTAACACATCTTGCCTAGGGCTCAATGCCCTCCTTTTGAATGCCAAATGCTCTTCCTCCAATGCAAGGCGTTCTCCAAGAAAACAACCTCCTCCATGTCACCGGCATTTAGAATGTCACCATGCTATCTCAAGATCTCCAATGCTCCAAGGACGAATGTCATGAAAGCATCTAACCGAGGTCAAGCAACCATTGAGTAAGCCATCTCCAATGTGCAAATCTATCATGGGCCATCCAGGTTCTAATCATACACTGTCACACACCCATGGAGGGGCGTAAAAATTTCGTTCTTCTCAAGAAAAACAATACCCTCATTCGGGGTCCCTATTCTGTTCCGCTCTTCCACAGCTTTCCAGCCACGGTCTCCATGCTCCGAACCGAGCTCAGAGCTGGCAGATATCCTCTCCCAAGTCTTCGGGTTCTTCCATTCCTCTATACTTGCATATGACCGTGGGCTATGACAAGGCGCCAAAACAACAGGTGCCAAGACAACCACCGTGCGAGTCCTCCAGAATGGCAATTCTCCGAAGTTCACAATCCAACGCCGCATGTCCTCGGGGATTTCAATGGTCCTGATTCACTTCGGGAGTTCGGCGTTTGGGAGTCCCAGACGCTCACACAACCTTTCCTCCCAAAGTAATTCGTACCCGGAGTTCTAGATCAAGCGCCACGCATCCGTTTTAAATCAACAACACAGGGTCATTTCGGGACTTCGGCATTCGGGAGCTTCGGACGTTTCTGTAGCCTTTTCTCCCGGAGTGTTTTCTTCCGGTGTAAGGATCGTGCACCACGCGTCTTTCTCGATCAACGGTCTTGGTTTACTTCGGCACTGTTATCCCCCACTTTTAGGGATAACTAAGGAGATTATGTCTCGAGGCCCACAGGTCCTAGACATGGAGTACCGAGAGCCAGATCGATTTGAGCATGGCCCTGGAGGGCCCATGTTTTCTTCCTTTCACCGCATCCACTTTGTCAGCAGTAGCAACATCCATCACCTCGGCTTGGTCCTGTATCAGAGATGGTTCTTGCTCCATGAGGTAATGAGTCCGGGTATCATGGTATGTGTCACTCTGATCCCCAAACCTTGAATATGTGCATTTAATTCCTTTTGTTTCTAACAAATGCTTGGATCTTATACTTAACCACTTGACCATGTCTGGGGGGAATGATAGGATACCCTAGTAAGCATGTGCCCATAGGTTTTGAGTTGCCACTGGGGGGATTTTTGAAAAGTCATCGTCCACTCCCGTCATATTACCACTTTTTCATCTTACTTCCCGCTCATCCATCCCATTACATTTGTCCGGGCATTGGGTTGGCCAATCATTTAAGGGTTGCACCTTACCTTGTGGGAAGAAGGGGCTAAAGGCTCAAAAGGTAAAAGCAAGCTGGAAAAAGATAAAAGCCTAAAAATAAAACCTCGAGATGCTTCGCCCAGGGATCCCCGAGAAAGCAGTAAAAGGCTTCTCAACAAAAAACAAAAGGGACCCATAAAAATAATAAAACAAGACCTAGTCAGAGGATAGGGGGTCTCATCACGAGCCAGCCTATTAGGTCCATGGGCACCTAGCGGTATGACACTACTAGCAGCTGGTTACCACGCCAGGGTAATGGCTCTTGGTTGCATGGCCAAGAGAAAGGGGGTCTCATCACGAGCCAACCTTCTCATTTTCGTGAAAGTGCTTGTGGGTAACATTGTCACACCTGGTCACCACGCCAGGGTAGTGTCCCCTGATTAGCTTCTTGAAGAAAAAGAAATAAAGAAACAAAGGATAAAAGGCATGAATGGGCTTGGAAACATTTGCATCTAGGATAGGTGTAGCTCGCCTTCTACAAAGGCACCCACAGGTAAGCTTTGCATTTCCCTGCTATCACTGCACCCCTTGTCAGGACATCCCTTATCCACCTCACCCATTTACATGACTTGGATTTAATCTCTTCCGTAAACATCCCTTTTCCAGTGGACACTAGCCAATAGGATGTCTTGTCACTTCCTCCAAACTTGCATTACAGATTTGTATAAATGTCTTTGAGCACTTGACTGGGTAAAATGGGTTTTATGCACATGTTTAATAATATTGATGATTAGATGTGATTGACATTGCTATGATCCCTGTGACTTATGAGCCCATGGAGGGCGTATCTGTTGATGTGCAGGATCATACCCGACGGACAGGTACCACATTGGACAGGTACACATGGGGAGATGATCAGTTCGGACCTCCATGGGGCTGAAGAGCCCATTAGATGGATGCTGAGACCCCAGTAGGGGGCAGAGACAGGACAGAGGGGTTTGCATCGGAGAAGAGGACGTTCCACAGAGGCACCCTGATAGAGCCTTACCTAGGGGGGTTGTCCCCTTTTCACTGGAACGTTGGCCTTGGAAGGCCCGGGACGTCACCCAGGATGCCCATGATGTCATCCAACATTATGGACGTTTTGGGAGACAACCATGGCAGTTTTGGCACGTGTGGTAGATTGGAGAAGCCCAAGGAGTGCTAACATTTTTCTCTAGGAGACTGCATTTTCCCTAGAAAGGGCTAACGTCACCCTAGAAAAGGGATGATGTCTCACCTTTTGCTTGATTAGGGTTTAATTTAAGACATTTAATGTAAAACAGTATTATTTGTTATTTTGGCCTTGTCGACCTTTTGGTGACCTAAATTTTAATAAGGTCACTTGGTATTGTATAAATAAGAGATCTAAACTCTCTTATTTTCATCATCTTTCACTCACCACTTGGTGAGGTCTGAAATTTCCGCCCTCTTCTAGGGTTTTGGCTGAAATTTTGAGGCGCACTTGTTGAAGGAGACATTTTCTTGGCATTTTTGGCATTTCTCTTGGTGGAAGGTTTACAACTAGGGTTTTGCTAAATGATTTCTTGGTTTATGTAAGTGAATTTCTGCAACACTTCTTAATTGAATGGTTATAGTATTGTTTACTTGCATTTGTTATTATAATTTGCTGAATCAAAACCTAGGTGACAAGCACATGCTAAGGTCCTTGTCTCATGTCCCTACTAAGATTAAGAGCCATTTGATTTGCTGAAGTAAGATAGAGCCTTGCCATAGCAACACTCTAATCCTATTCTTCTAGCCTAGCCGTTTTTTTACTTGCCATTGAGCTAAGGAAGGAGAAAACGCACTAAGGCCTAGGGTTTCTACACCTTAGTGAGCCATTTTCCCTAGGGTTTGATTGATGAGGCCTTGCCATAGCAACACCTCATCTTTAAATTCTCTTGTCCTTAACCATTGCGTCTATCACTCAAGTTAGCCGTTTTATTCATGTCAATGAGCTGAAGAAGGAGGAGGAAGCACTAAGGCCTAGGGTTTCTACACCTTAGTGAGCCTTTCTCCCCTAGGGTTTCATTGTTGAGGCCTTGCTTTAGCAACACTTCAACATTTAACCCTCTTGTCTTCAACCATATCGTTTCTTGCTCAAGCTAGCCGTTTGAATTTTTCTTTTGAGTTAGAGAAGGAGGAAGACAAACTAAGGCCTAGCTCATCTACACCTTAGTGAGCTGTCTCCACTAGGGTTTGACTTGTTGAAGCCTTGCTTTAGCAACACTTCAACATCAAACCCTTTTGTCTCTTGCCCTATCACTATCATCACAACCCTTCAACATTTGTAGCCCTCTTTTGACTCCATTTTTCCTTATAAAGCACCGATCTAAGACCTCGATTGTTTGAGTACCTTGATCACATACACCATTCAAATACTTTGAACAATCACTAATCTTTCTAACCCTAGCTTAGACTAACATTTACTAACCCTATTGTTGTCGTTGTCTATTCATGCTATAAACATCTCTATGCAGCATTTATGTATCTTTAAAGCAATTGAATGATTAAGCTAAGGAGTTGTTTCTTGATATTGATATTGTTACATTGATTGCCATCAACATTTATTATGAAGTGATATATAGTAATCATTGCCATTGCACAACTTTGATTTGCTTCATCAGTAATATTGTTTACCAATTGCTTTATATCAGAAGTCCATAATTATATGAATTACTAACCAAGCAAGTGATCTTGCATATGCATACTTTCTTTGTTGCTTTGTCTCGGGCAGGTACACTTCTTGGTTACTATTTCCAGTTATCTTTTATCTTTATTAGCTATTAAGCTGAACTTTCTGATCGGTGGTGACTTGTGAGGGGGAATATTATTACTTAGCCATAATCCTTCTCATTTCCGTGAAAGTGCTTGTGGGTAACATTGTCACCACTGGTCACCACGTCAGGGCAGTGTCCCCTGATTAGCTTCTTGAAGAAAAAGCAATAAAGAAATAAAGGATAAAAGGCATGAATGGGCTTGGAAACATTTGGCATCCAGGACAGGTGCAGCTCGCCTTCTACAAAGGCACCCACAAGTAACCTTTGCATTTCCCTTCTATCACTGCACCCCTTGTCAGGACATCCCTTATCCACCTCACCCATTTACATGACTTGGATTTAATCTCTTTCGGAAACATCCCTTTTCCAGTAGACACTAGCCCAATAGATGCCCTGTCACTTCCTCCAAACTTGCATTGCAGATTTGTATAAATGTCTTTGAGCACTTGACTGGGTAAAAGGGGTTTTATGCACATGTTTAATAATATTGACGATTAGATGTGATTGACATTGCTATGATCCTTGTGACTTAAGAGCCCATGGAGGCGTATCTGTTGATGTGCAGGATCATATCCGGCGGACAAGTACCACATTGAACAGGTACACATGGGGGCTGAAGAGCCCATCAGATGGATGTTGAGACCCCAGTAGGGGGCAGAGAAAGGACAAAGGGGTTTGCACCGGAGAACAGGAAGATGTTCCACAGAGGCACCCTGACAGAGCCTTACCTAGGGGGGTTGTCCCCTTTTCACTGGAACGTTGGCCTTGGAAGGACCATGACGTCACCCAGGATGCCCATGACGTCATCCAACATTATGGACATTTTGGGAGACAACCATGGCAGTTTTGGCACGTGTGGGAGATTGGAGAAGCCCAAGGAAGGCTAACGTGTTGCTCTAGGATGTTGCATTTTCCGTAGAAAGGGCTAACGTCACCCCAGAAAAGGGATGACGTCTCACCTTTTGCTTGATTAGGGTTTAATTTAAGACATTTAATGTAAAACAATATTATTTGTTATTTTAGCCTTGTTGGCCTTTTGGTGACCTAAATTTTAATAAGGTCACTTGATATTGTATAAATAAGAGATCTAAACTCTCTTATTTTCATAATCTTTCACTCACCACTTGGTGAGGTCTGAAATTTGCGCCCTCTTCTAGGGTTTTGGCTGAAATTTTGAGGCACACTTGTTGAAGGAGATATTTTCTTGTCATTTTTGGCATTTCTCTTGGTGGAAGGTTTACAACTAGGGTTTTGCTACATGATTTTTTGGTTTATGGAAGTGAATTTCTGCAACACTTCTTAATTGAATGGTTATAGTATTGTTTACTTGCATTTGTTATTATAATTTGCTGAATCAAAACCTAGGTGACAAGCACATGCTATAATCCTTGTCTCATGTCCCTACTAAGATTAAGAGCCATTTGATTTGCTGAAGTAAGATAGAGCCTTGCCATAGCAACACTCTAATCCTATTCTTCTAGCGTAGCCGTTTTTTACTTGCCATTGAGTTAAGGAAGGAGAAAATGCACTAAGGCCTAGGGTTTCTACACCTTAGTGAGCCGTTTTCCCTAGGGTTTGATTGATGAGGCCTTGCCATAGCAACACCTCATCATTAAATTCTCTTGTCCTTAACCATTGTGTCTATCACTCAAGCTAGCCGTTTTATTCTTGTCAATGAGCTGAAGAAGGAGGAGGGAGCACTAAGGCCTAGGGTTTCTACACCTTAGTGAGCCTTTCTCCCCTAGGGCTTTATTGTTGAGGCCTTGCTTTAGCAACACCTCACCATTTAACCCTCTTGTCTTCAGCCATATCGTTTCTTGCTCAAGCTAACCATTTGAATTTTTCTTTTGAGTTAGAGAAGGAGGAAGACACACTAAGGCCTAGGTCATCTACACCTTAGTGAGTCGTCTCCCCTAGGGTTTGACTTGTTGAAGCCTTGCTTTAACAACACTTCAACATCAAACCCTCTTGTCCCTTTCCCTATCACTATCATCACGACCCTTCAACATTTGTAGCCCTCTTTTGACCTCATTTGCCCTTATAAAGCACTGATCTAAGACCTCTATTGTTTGAGTACCTTGATCACATACACCATTCAAATACTTTGAACAATTGCTAATCTTTCTAACCCTAGCTTAGACTAACATTTACTAACCCTATTGCTGTCGTTGTCTATTCATGCTATAAACATCTCTATGCAACATTTATGTATCTTTAAAGCAATTGAATGATTAAGCTGAGGCGTTGTTTCATGATATTGATATTGTTACATTGATTACCAACAACATTTATTATGAAGTGATATATAGTAATCATTGCCATTGCACAACTTTGATTTGCTTCATCAATAATATTGTTTATCAATTGCTTTATATCAGAAGTCCATAATTATATGAAGTACTAACCAAGCAAGTGATCTTGCATATGCATAGTTTCTTTGTTTCTTTGTCTCGGGCAGGTACACTTCTTGGTTACTATTTCCAGTTATCTTTTATCTTTATTAGCTATTAAGCTGGACTTTCTGATCGGTGGTGACTTGTGAGGGGGAATATTATTACTTATCCATAATCCTTTGCCTTCTTAAAGCCCCAGGTCACCGGGGACGTCTCCCCTTGGCCTTACCTCCCTAAACAGAAAGAGCTATCCCATTGAGGTGACAGTTGTGGGATAGTCTCAGTTATGCCAGTTTGCCCTTCTTTCATCCGTCTCTTGCCTTAACTACAAACTGTGCGATAACAGGGACTTCGACATTCGGGAGTTCCGAACATTCCAACAATCTATTCTCCTGAAATGCTATCTTCCGGAGTCAAGGATCGTGCGCCACACGTCCTTCTGGTTTGACGGTGGGGATCCACTCCGGGCGATCCTCTACTCCGCGTTGCTTTCTCCTCGCTTTCGAAGTACGTGATCTGTTAACGTGTGTCTCTCAGATCGATGGCTATGAATCACTTCGGCTACTCGAGCTTCAGGAGTTTCAACCTCTCCACACTTTATTTCGCCCGGAGTGCTTTCACCCGAAGTCAACGATCTGTCGACGCGTGTTTCCCACAGATCGACGACTACAAATCACTTCGGCTCTTCGGGCTTCGGGAGTTTCAACCTCTCCACACTCGCTTTCTCTTGGAGTGCTTTCACCCGAAGTCAACGATCTGTCGACGCGTGTCTCCCACAGATCGACGACTACAAATCACTTTGGCTCTTCGGAATCCCAGTCATTTCACCAACCACGTGGGCGAGGTATGCGTGTGCCAGGGGCTGACACATAGCTAGTTTAGGGGTGACATGTGCTCTCGTCGCTTCGGTCTGATCGTTCTTCAACCTCCCTCAGGTTTTCATGGTCATGATCTGGCCAATATCGATTTGTTCACCGATCAACGGTTCACAGTGATTGTGGGGCCCCAAATTGTTCGCTCTTTATCGAAGATCTTTGTCCCCACAATCTGGAAAGTACTCGCCGAACTCGGTCTAATCGTGGTCGTTGATCTTCCACCCCGACAAGATCAACGACGTTGGTGAATTGTGGGCCGTGAACTAGCATGTTTGCTAATTTCACCCTCGCGCTCTGCAATGATTCCCCACCATCGATCTCCGTTCACAGCGATTGCGAGGCCCAATCTCCGAACTCTGGGAAGTGTTTGTCCGACTTTGTCTATTCATGGTCGTTGATCTCCCATCCTCAACGAGATCAACGACGTTGGTTGATTGTGGGCCATGAACTAGCATGTTCGCTAATTTCGCCTTCGCGCTCTGTAATGATTCCCAACCATTGATTTAATCGAGCGGCTGGTGTTTGATTCGTTAACTCCAGTGGGTCTTTGAGTCGATCTAATGACTGAGGTAGGTTACCCTCTCGATGAATGGTCCTCATTCATCTCCTCAGTCAGGTTCCTAAATCATCTACAACTCTTGTTACTCTGGGAGTTCGGGTACTTGACTATCGTGAAGTTTGACACTTAAGGCGTCGAACTCCTGAAACTCCGAAACCATTTTGAACGAGCTCCTTTCGGGCTTAGCGCAGGGTTCCTAGACCCAGGTCACATGGACCTTCAGAGGACTCTCGGGCTATGAGTTCTACTCTTAGCCGAGTTTTAGTTACGGCCGTGGGCGTGAGTTCATGGTCTCTCATGCTACTGGTTTGAAGGAAATGCCTTCCTAATTCGTAGAACCTTAAGTTCTGAAACAGGGTGGTGTAACTCGTGAGGTAACCGAGACAGTAATAGCGCCAAGAGGCTTGCTTCAATTCCGGAGCTGTGAGGTAGCTCTCTAGGGAAAACACCTTCGAGGGTTAAACTGGAGAATTCGGGAAAAGTAGAAGCATAAGTTCTCAAGGAAGTCAACACATACACATAACTTAACCATTTCAATACAAAAAGCATTTATAGATATGTAAATACATGCAGGCAACCATTAATTCCCAATTCAATGCGTAGAGTATGAAAACACTTATCAGAACCAGATAACGTGAAGCGACTGCTGGAAAGGGTGCCATTTCCACCCAACTGTAGGCTTAGTCACTCCTAACGAATTTACCACTAGCCACCCCCGAGCTAGACCACGATGCTTTTTGATTGAATATCTTCTTCCGGCTCAGAAACAGATAGGGACGAAGGTTACTCTCCTTCTCCCGTCTCAGTCTCTATTTCTTGGATCAGAACACACTCTTTTCACAATTCTTCCTCGAATCCCCGAGCTTCCTCTCTTGTCTCTGCACTCTTCGCAGATTTTTTTTCTCCCTGACCCCCACGCTTTCCTTTCTTGCCTTTCCCAACAAGATTGCGTGTGGCCTGAATTCCCAGTCCGTGGTCAGGTCTGGAAGCCTTATAGATGGGTGGTCTGCCCCATCCTCTCATTAACTCTTGAGGAGGTCTTCCCACCTACCAGCCTGGCTGTAATTCATTCTTGGGTCTGAGGTTTGTTCTGATCCTTAGCAATTAAATCCAGCACAATACTGGTTCGGTGGAGGTTAACGCAACCATTCCTAGTCCCCTCCACCATAGAATTCGTGGTCTCTCTTAGCACATCCCCTTTCCAGCAGTCATGCAACACGTATCCATTTTCTATTAAAATAACCGAGTTTACATTTATCGACCTTTTATCCAAAGGTCCATCAAATCAAACATTCACACCTTTGAGTTTGCCATAGTTTCTTGGCCAATATAGTTATATTTATAAACTGGGGGAAACAGGGTGTTACATACACCATGTACCCCAAATCTCATTAAGAACCCCAAATATGGTGTAAACATTTTCAGAGTTACCCCAAAAGCTAACAACCAATCCTGGCTGACCAACCTGTACATGATGGATGGTGATCATAGAATCGTAAGGACTCCTAGATACTTGAATCAAAATTTTGAGATCAAAGCAAATCATGATATAGTCAAGTGGAGGAACCTTCTAAGGAAGAAGCATTGAGGCAATGAAGTGCTTTGTGTACAGGGCTCTGCTCTACCTATGCTTTGAAGAGAAAGCAGCTTACTGAACTGTTACACACAATACCTTCGATAAAAACATCAATGCGTCTAGGTGTCAAGTTTCAACGTGTAGCCCATCATATGTCTATAAATTCTATTTCATATTTATTCAATATGTCTCCTCCTAAGTTTCCGGACTGAAATGATTGTTTATGCTGCTTGATCCGGATTGGGTGTACCCCTGTACTTTTTACTTCTATTTTAATTTTATTCATACTTCATTTTCTGCATCTATGAAATGCTTTTGCACTCTGGCATTGCCACTATGGCTGATTGTACTTTTGAGCCATAGGTCTATGGGAATCAAAAGTACAACCAGCCACAGTGCTGTTAAGGATTTTAGTCTCTGATTGATTGCACTTGTTAGGGCGGATTGGCGATACATGTTTGTTATTCTCATTTATGGCATAACAGATAAATATTGAGTTCTTACCCCTGAAAGAAGACCGACCAATGTTCAGTTTATTATTATTAAGACCAATGCTTGTTACTATTTGTTATTTTCTGTTAGCAGAAGTGATTGGTTGAATATTTATAGTGAACTGAGATGCAGTAATATTTGTGGATATGAACAGTCAGCTGAGGAGCATCTAAGGCAGGTTGTGGACAATGCAAGTGAGAAAGCCTTTGCTGAGCTGCAAGGAAATCCTCAACAACTTGAAATTGTTCAGAAAAGTAAGTTGAAATTAGTATTTTTTGATTGAGCTTGCTAGGTTAAGACCACTGTACTTTAAACAGGGTATCAAATGGGAAATAACTTTTAGTAAATTTTCCATTGGTTATTGGTGGGAAAGGAAAGAAATTTCATTGTTACTTTCTTGTGAAATTACCAATAAAACCCTTGGAGCTGCTATTTTTCTTTAGCAGGATATTTGTTGTATTTAAGCACTGGACATGCAATTCGTATTTTTCAATTTCTCTTTTAGGTTTAGTTGATCTATTCTTCAGAGACTTTCTTTTGCTAAAACAATGAAGTGAAAGATATATTGTTAGAATTGAGATGAAAATCAAATTTCTTCTTGATCAACATTATGCATAAAGACATTTGTCTCCTATATTTGAGCATTTCTATATCATTAGCTTGCTTGATTTTCTCTGTAATTTTATAGCCTCTCTTTTACAGAGGAAGAAATAAAAAATATTGGAAAATGAATTTTGTCTTGTAATCTTACAGGGCTGACATTGTGAGGGTTTTGTAATATTTTAATTGACAAGAAAATCATTTTTGGTAGAGGCCGGGATTGACACTTATTGGTGTTTGGATGCAGTGGCCGAGTCAGAGTCTTTGTCATCATGGCTTCAGGTCTACAACAAAGAATTTATTCATACACTGTCCTTTTCAGAGCATGAAGCATTTGACCACCCAATTGCATGTAAGTTTTGGAGATATGGTGTATATTATATATCAAATCGCATGGCAAAGTTGTGGATTGCTAATTTCCTTTCTATTTTGCTTTATTGTTGTCAATAATTTATGAGTTCACTTAATTAAAGTGGTAGGTAATGGGTACAAGAAGATGATTTGAGAATTGAGGAAGCAATAAATAGGAAAGAGATACAATGGTAATAAATTGTCTGTCCTTTCTGTGTTAATGTATTCATGATTGACCCTGTTCTTATCAGGTCTTCTGGTTGTTTCTTCCAAAGATGAAAATCCTGTCAATAAATTTGTGGATCTCTTCAATACAGATCAACTCCCTTCTCTTTTAAATGAAGGTGCAATGGATCCAAAGATATTGAAGCATTATGTATTAATACATGACAATGAAGATGGACCTGCAGACAAGTACTAATCCTTACAATAATTTTCTTTTCTGTAAAAGAATGTTTAATGTGCTTTGAATCCGTATTTTGTGGTTTGGGTTGAAATCTGAACGTTTTCTCTGGTTTTTTCTCTATTATAATGGGTTTACATTAGATATATTAAAAGTAATGGGTTTGATCGAGACTAAAGTACTGCCCATTCCTTGTTTGAATGGATATTTTTATGTCTTTTTAAGTGGTGAGTTTTTGTTTGAGCTATCTTTCCCTATATCCAAGATAAAAAGAAAGCATATACATAGTCTTGTATGTTTTGAAGTTATTCTTGCTGATGTATTCCTAATTGGAAGTATTTGTTGCAGTGTTGCAGGACTCGCTGATTACTTGGCGAGTCAAATCTAAAATGAGTATTTGTGGTGAAAATAGTTGACAATTTTCTGTTGTGAGAAAACTAAGCAGTTTTTAGAAAAAATTGCAAGTCTGGTGATATTTTCCTGATTTATAAAAATTGGTTGTCAGGGGCATAAAATTATTTAAATAGTCAGATTTTGGGACTCTTTCTGCCCTTTCTCACTTGTTTCTGTGTCAAGAAGGCAGAACTTTGATTCAAAGTGCAGATAGAAGGGAGTGTGGCAATGTGATTATTTAATGCTCCAAGTTTATATTTTGTTTTAGTTGGAAAAAATCAAAATTTATGCAGTTTTTTATCATTTGGTGTTATTCTCCGAGTTTTTTCCCAGTAGATGATTTTGGATAATGGCCAAGTCTGAGTTCTCCAACATATCTTTTTTTTTAACCAGAACAGAAAATTTATATTCATATCAAAGAGGGCTGCGCCTAAGCTAGCAGCATGTATATCCATCAAAATTCAGAGTACTAAGTTCTATACAAATAGTGCTATACTTTAAAGCTTTCTCCAGACAGGAGTTCCAGGTGATTCCACTAGTAACTTGCTTTACACTAGGACACTGCCTTGAGCTTTCTGCCCCTCTCCTGAGTGAGGGGGACTTGGTTCCTCAATTTCCATGTGATCTCTGTTCTGGCAGTCTGTTTCCTCCTCCCTTAAACCTGCTTGCAATGAATTCCCAGAGCCTAGGTTGTTGGCGGAGAGAGAGGGATTCCAAACGCGAAGAGACAACCAAAGAATGAAGCCTATTGCATATGACTTCCAGGGAATGGATCTGCTGCTTCTGGAGGAGAATGAGTCATAATATTTGTGTTTTGCGTAGCACTGACCTGTTCTAGCTCTGTGATTTTAGAAGAGATCAGCATGAGAGCTCTACTGTTTTCCTGGGTGATTTCTTCGTGCCTGCAAAGGATTCTGTAGACCTCTTTCAACTCCAAATTATCCATGATTGTGTGAAATTTCTCTAAACCCAGTTTACTAAACCGATTAATTTTTCTGTTAACTGATTAGGCCAGGTTTTCTTCATAAATAAATAACACAGAGCAGAAATAATAACCAGAAACTTTACAGTAAAAGATAACAGCAATCGCATCACATGTACACAAGTAATTTTTCGACAATTCGTCCCTGGAAAAACCCCGGAGGGAAAACCAGTGCAGCAGATTTGGATTTTATTATTATTTAGCAGGAAAATATAGGGATCTCTTACAATAAAATTGGCCCAGCCAAATGCCAAACCTCCTCAACAAATGTACGGCCCCTTTCTGCAAATCCTCCTGAGCCAAATCGTGCCAGAAGACACCCCCGCGTGAGCCTTTGCGTAAGTGTACGACTGCCTGCATGGGTTCTGCGTCACCTAGTACGGCTGCTCTCAGATCCGTAGGAAAATACCTCTGCAATGCCGAAGATGTGTGCCAATCTCAGTGTAGAAGTCTCCTCTGTTTCCCTGCAAACTCTCTCTCCAAACACTCAAGCAATTCTCCTCTTTCTCTCTTCAGAAAATCGTCCCTCTCTTGTGCATAATGCGCCCCTCACCAAGTCGATCTCCTTTTTACTCAATGAGCAAGTGAGAGACCCTATCTCCAAAAAGATGGAGGGCCAAGATTGATCCTCACACACCTTATGAGATCAATGGTCAAGATTAAAAGACCACAACTTAAATTATTTCTCACTTTAACTTTATAAAAAATACTCATTAAGTCAACATTAAACTATAATCTATTTAATGTACTTTTTCCTAAGTACAACTTTAAGAAAAAGATTAACCCATCAACTTGGCTAAGTTTCATTTTCCTCCTCCATGCTAGCACGCCATGCATGGTGAAGACCTTCCTTGCTATCCAATCTCAACAGATTGTGGTGAAAATACCTTTCACAATGAACTGAAATAAAATTTTCCAAACCAAACAAATCCTCAACGGAAATTCCTGTTGCTAATCCTTTGAGAGGCCAAAAGAAGCAACAAATCTCTATTTTGAGTCCTGACTGTTCCTTCCTAAATCTTGAAAAATATCAAAAGTAACAGGCACTAAAAGCACGAAGCTAGGAACCGGGGCTTGCCTGGTTGAAATGAGAGAAATTACCCGCATTGAGGATCTTGAGCGACTTGAAGCCACCTCCCACGGACACCTCTGCTCAGTCCCACCAAGAAAAGCGTTGCTCCTGCACCAAAACTGCACAGAGATGATTAGAACATGACCAGACTCACTACCTACTCCACCATTCCTCAAAACGCAGGCCGAATTGAACAGAGAGAAAAACCAGGGGTGTCGCATGTTTTGCATTGTTCCATATATCAAAGGGGAATGCACTAAGTTGCACTTAATTGACTC
>ML868519.1:9792-20786 GCA_009831015.1 Picea engelmannii
CTGTTATATTTATTCCTTCATGTTGTTCCCAAAATAACCCAGATCTTGATCCTATGGTTTTGATAAACCATGATATTCACCCTTTTGACAGGGAATGGAATGTAATACCATCTTCTATCCCATTAGAACTCCACAGTTGAATGCACTCGAGCTAGAGTAGTACTGGGATGGGTGACCACCTGGGAAGTCCTAGTGTTTTACATGCCTATGGAATTTCATAAACTTAGATTAATTTATCCCACATGAATCATGGGAATTGTTCTCCTCTCACTCTCTCATATATAATTGAGGTGAAGGAGGCCCTTTAAGCATGCAATGGAGTGTGATGTAAAACTTATCGTCAATGAAGCGTAGCCAAATCTCTTTCTTTTTAGAGATAAGCTACCCCATTCTTCCAGTTTGTGTTCTACAATGTTTTTGTATCTTATTCATTAATATAAGTTGGGTTTCATTGTATTTCTATGTTCTATACTATATTTCTGCTTTCATGGCGTTCTCAAAATAGTCTGGATCACCCCTATTGGAACTTAGGATTGATGATCCTCATTATTTTCATCATCATTAAGCATATATTTCTAGCTCTTTTATTTGGATTTGGTCTCTGTTTCCCTGGGATGATGAGCACAAGCATGTGCCAAGTAGCATGCAATATGTCTTGGTAGATGAAAAATATGATAATGACATGTTTTATTCTCATAATCTAAGACTCAAGTGTCTTGAAAATTTTCTATTTGAGAAGCACTTTATCCAAAATATCCTTACTAAGATCTATCTCAACACAAATGTGAGAAAATGTGCGTAATCCCACCATAGATATCTAAAGATCTAATTTGAAGTAAGTGTCCAAAGATTTCCCAATATCCTCAAAATATGATATATACAAGAAATGTAATGGAAAATTAGGAAGGTGAACCTAAATTGACATTTTAGGAATTGACATAGAATTTGGATCAAAATTTGAGAATCAAGGAGTTAGAAAAAGTCCTACATTTCCCTAAAACTAGGGACCCTCCTAAAAAAAGGTATGATAATCAACATGATCATAGAATTGAAAAATAAAAAAAATAGAACAAAGAAAGATCTCACAATCCTTTGTCCAAGACAAACAAATCCATTAAAATGAAGCCGATGTAGGAGGCTAATACCCATTACATCAACAAATAGATGTATATTTTTCATATAGTGAATGTAGATGCTTGACCTTTGACACTATAATCTCCATCATCATCACCTCCTCAACATTCTCCACTATATAAGAAAAAGAAATAGGTGAAGGGTTTGAAGCATTTGGAGTGGTATAATTGTTTTTTATTGCAACCCTAAAAGACATCCTAGTGCCCACCACTCCTCCATGCAATTATAGTGACAAGATAATAGTTGAATATTTGTAGATATGATAATTAGAAAGATGGAATAAATCCTATAATTTTTAACACTTATAAAGTAAGTTTTATTGGGAAACCAAAAACCCCAATATATACTTCAATTTATGCTTTAGATCCGACACATAGATATGAGAATGCAACCACAAACATAAAGTATTCCTAGAAAGCGACTTGAGCATGATCTAGAATTTTGTCTTTGTATTAGGATCTATCGACATTTTATCAAACACTTGGAAAACATCCTTAGAGTTGTCATCAAATGTATTTCGACAAACATTTTGTTGAACACTTTGCTAGTGTTGACGGGCGAAAATGACCGCTCGTCAACTGTAAAAGTGAATCCGGTCCGGGGTTGTCTAATTAACCCAATCCGTTTGGATTGACTCACTCTGACGGGTTTTAATGGCTCCGTTGGACAATCTAAAGTCCTAGAAGAAACAAACAAATGAAACAAAGAAAAAAAATAACTCACTAATTACTAATTACTAATATATATATGTGCATACAGTTTATTTAAATAATATTTATATGATAGGTTTGTTTATCTAATTTATATATACAAGATATACAAATTATGAGTTTTAATCTGAACTCATAAAAAAATCAATGTGAAAATGGATCTTTTGATGAAAGTAGATAAAGAAAGCAAAACAAACTATTTCTTTTTGGTTTGTTTTTTAATCTATATGCATTTGTAAGATCAAATATCAAACTATTATTGAAACATAAAATGTAGACAGTGAAAACTACACTACATATAAGAATCTCTATAATAGACAAACAAATAAAAGGAACAGACTAACCTATCGGTCACTTGAAGAGTGCGCATCCAACTGTTTGTATAAATCGTACATCAGTCCATCCATGAGATAAATCTGCTGTGCATCTTCGCACTGTTTGGAATAAACGCCAAACTGTACATCAATTGGTGTATTTAATTGATAAAATGATAGGACACAAAATACTAACTGTGATATAAGAGATTGCAAGTAATAATGCATAAGATAAATCCGACAGTTACAACTTGCATTTAATCAATCAACATGTTTAAGGTAAACCTTATAATATGAATTGAATGATCATTCACTATTTTTATATAACTGAAGCATAAAATCGTGAACTGTAAGAGAAAAACTATCTTGACGATATAATAATCTTTGAAGACAAAATCTATCGATAGTCATCGAATAATCAAGATAAACAAATTATAGACAACAACAACATTTACAAACAGCTAAGACAAAAATGTAAACGCATGTCATGTCCAAAATTCGAATATAAACTTGTTCACCACTAGCCCCAGGCCAACATGATGTAATTACAAAAATAATGGGTTTTTAAAGCCTTAAGAAAGGCAACTGTTTCCTTTTCTGAGATCAAATATTGATTACAAAAATAAAAGGGGGATACAACCACCCAGATCCTACTAAATCCTCTAAAGCTAACAAAAGTTTATTTCTGTTCATGCAAAATGTATCAAAGACATGACTAGCAAGTCTCAAATATGCCTCAGATCAATTGGTAACCATGAACTTTTGGATATCCTGAAAGGAAAAGGAAAAATAGAAAGATTTAGATACATATTCAAACATTAATTTGCAAATTTCGAATTAACATAACTGGTTACAAAATCTTGTGATTCTGTAGTTAGTTATTTTAGTAAATGAAATCCAATTTATTGAAAGAACAAAGCAATCTAGTTTTAACAAATAATCCTATTTTAAGATAAAAGGATCATACCTCCAACTGTAAGATCAAATCATATCAGACAATCTTGGAATTTAGTATGGCTGTTGCAGCCTCAACATTCTTAAATATTACATTGGCTGTAGTCTTCACACGTTTCTCTTTTCTTTGAAAGACAAACTCGAGCCTATGGTTTTTATTAGTTAAGGCATTAATCTGATCAGTGAGAGCCTTAACCTATGACTATAGGATGGGTACATCAGTGTAGTATTTATCGATCTAGAAACGACAAACTTCACACTTTGACTGAGTGATGGTCTCTTGGGAACAAACATGATTTTGAACCGGAGCATCTTCCACACGGACATTAGATTCATTACCCAATTTAATACCAGGAAACTCTGCATTATGTTTAAGACAAGGAGGTAAATTGTCCACAAAGTTGTAGGGCCGATCAAGGTGTGGCTCGAACGAATGAGGGTCTTCTTCAACGAGGGACCTATTGATTTCGGAGTTCGAACCAGTGATGATTTTAGGGGCTAAATTTCGCTCATGGGCTAATTTTCCATGGTTTTTCAAAAAAAGAGATTCGCTATTTTAAAAATAATTCGCCCAAATTCTATAGGATAAAATTATTTTACCTTAAAAATAGCCAAAATTTTATAAAATCTATATAAAATCCTTAGAACTTTGAATATTTTTACAAAAATATCGCCAATCATTTATAGTTGGCATATGAAGGATTAGTAAGATTCGCCAAGGTTTCTACATTTAAAAATAAATTTCCATCCTTAAAATAATCCCTAGTCCGAACTCTCATGGACCTCGATTATGCTGATCGAACTCACATGAGAGTTCGAATTGTTACAAAGCCTCCTCGAAATCAGCCTCCCGACTCTCTTGTTCTTAAAATTTATATCAACATTTCTTTTAGATATCTTGCCTGTAGATTTCTTTAAATTTTTAACAGAGTCATTAGGGTGCAAAACTTGCTCACGAGCCTGCTCAATAACCTTTGGATCGGGTAAGGGTTTGTTGTAGGAGGTTGAGACACAGGCCCGAGTAGGTGAGAGGGGAACTGTAGGGTAGACAAGGGTCTCTTTAACCACGAGTTTGTCGACCTCCTCCATATCAAGGTTACCATAACCGTTTCTGGTTATGAATGAATCCCAACTGTCATTCTGCAATTCTAATTGATGCACAAGAATTTTTTTAACTAAGCCATGATGGAAGAGGCTCGAGTCAGATCATTGCTTTCTATACCTTTTGCCCATTTTATAAAGTTCCTCAATAAATAATACGACATGTTCAAGGGAAACCCCATAAAAATCATGAGCAGACGCAAATGGTACATAAACACAAGACTGAAACATCCTTCACAGGTGATAAATTGTTTTAACACAGCAAGCAGACCGTGCCATCAAACTTTGAGTAAAGAGATGGGCATACCTTGGTCACATCCTTTTATCTTCCAAGATGTAAAGAGAAGAGTTCAAGGAACCTCTTCCACCTTTTCATTTTTGAACCACCTTTGACCACTTGCAGGGAGTCCTATAGCTTGACTCAAGAAATCCTTTGTCACCTCAAGTTGGACATCACCCACCTTAGCTCTACACCCATCGAAGGAGAAAGCGAATTCCTGAGTAGTTTGTAAATTGAAACCCTGAAATTTTCTAAGGAAAACGAGCCAACCATTACTCTCAATATCCTCTCTGGCATCGTCATATAAGAGCAAAGTTTGAATTCCATTAGGTTCGACTCTAACTACAGGAGCCATGTTGAATTAACGGGCAGTCAATTAGGCACAACGCGTAGGGAGGGTTTGTGAGAATAGAGCAGAGCCATACCTCGAGCCCGAGAAACACCAATAGTGAATGGCGTATGAGCAAAAAACTCATAACGATAAGATGGGTGTTAATTGAAATGCATGCGAAGAGGGTTTGCAAAGCCCAAGACCAGTCTTGGAAATGATGGCTGACTGCAAATCGTATTGCCACCTTTCAAAAAGTACAAGCCAGGACCATAGCATTAAAAAGGAAATGAGTGTGAGACATAGTGGGTTCGATCATATGGTTTGGGAGGTTGAAAATCGAAAATAAAAAACCTAGTAATGAGGAAACATATAACCAAAAAAAAAAAAAAACATACCAATGCTCAAATCAAAAGGTCTTTTGTTGACATAACTTACAATCCCCAAGCATATTTGGTATTCAAGGAATCGAAACAAAGTGAATAGTCTTCATAACAAGGAACAAGGCTTCATTAATAAAATGTAGAAACAATTTGCCTTTAATAAATTTTGAAACAGAATGGTAATACAGTCACAAGTTTTCATGCTTTCAGTCATGAACGAAGCATGAAAAAACAATAGGGAAAAGTGACCACTTACAATTGTCATTTTGAAAATTGCTCATGAAGAGTAATAAAAATTCATGACTCCAGTTAGACAGCTATATAGATCATTTAATTGATATGAAAAGTTAAAAAATATGTTGGGCTGCCAACAGGTAGTAAAATACAATTGAGTTGAAATCCCTATCATGCATAATCGTTCAAGGGTATGAAAACACTAAAATATCTCAAAAATATTTTGACATCTTTCAAGGGTATGAAAACATTAAAATATCTTAACAATATTTTGACAAACCTTACTAAAAAGACTCTCAAAATCAAATTCTTGGTAGCCTATACAATCAATTGCTAATAAACCCACAGTATAAAAAACCAAGACAAATTCAGTTAGAATGAACCCTTGATGTAGCATAGCTCTTCCTGTGAAATCCATCACTTATTCCCTCACCATACTACCACTTACTATCAAGTGATAACATCTGATAAAAACACCTTCTCTACTCATTAGGAATAAAGTCGAGAGCTTTGCTCTAAGTTTTGTAATGTCAGTCTTGCCAAAGTGAAATTAGAAAAATACAATTAAACTCTTCTCTAAGGATCCCTTTGAACCTTGTGCATTCCATAAGCCACTATGTCTAACAAAAGAAATTAATTTACACTTTTCTCCTCGTTGATAAGATTAAGATAAATCACTTAGTCCATATAACATAACTTAGTTCACATATACCTTTGCATATTTTTCATCTTTTTCGGCTTTTTTTCCAGCTGGCTCCTCTTCCCGGTGACATGTGACTCCATTAAGGGGGCAAGTCTTTTCTAAATTGACAACTTCTTTCTTTTCAGACAACAATTACATCAATTACAACCAATGGATAGAAAAACACTCTACTAAATAATCTACTCTCCTCTATCCATATTCTCGGGTTCTCCCTTAAGAGATTCAAGCCCAATTACCAAAATAGAAAAATACAATCAAACTTTCTCTAAAAATCTCTAAATATCCCTTTGAACCTTGTACATTTCTCAAGCCACAATGTCTAACAAAAGACATTAAATTCCACTTTTCTCCTCATTACTCCATAAAATTTAGATGAATTGTTTATCAATAAACCATGAGTTAGTTCATATATACCTTTGCATATCTTGCATTTTTTTTCGCCTTTAGTGATCCTCTTTGAAATCTAATCCTAGGTGGCAAGATCGCTCATCCAAAACGAATTTTACATGCAAACTCAAACACATCACACTGCAATTCCCTAGGTGGCGAGATCCCTCATCCCTAATTCTAAATCTGTTTAATAGAGTATTATCATTTTAGCAATTTCATATGCACAAGTTTAGAAATCTGGTTAATTTGTTGAACCAGATTTCCTCTCTAAATGTAACTTGTTTGAAGCAAATAATTAAGTTGTGTGTGAGAATTCATCTCATCTCTACGTGAATTTGTTTAGATCTCTGTTTCCAACTGTATTGGGTCGCTAAACTCGTATCTTTGGATTCGTCCATATTAGCATCATGTTATCATTGGAGGTCTGTCATTTATTTCTTCGTTACAAAGTTTGTTTCCTCATTTTCCTTATATTTATGCAAAGTACAGTTATTGTAAATATGAACTCTATACATAATTTTTAATCATCAATTATCAAGTTGCAGAAAACTGAAAATTTTCACTGCTTAGGACTGTTGGATTTTATAATATATTGATTTACATTTTAATGGAATCAATATCCATTTTTCTTCAGGTTTGAAGAGTTCTTGTCCAATTCTTGGGAAGGAAAAAGTAAAATTTATCTTCTGAAATGGGCCAATTCGAAGTTGATTAAACTCCAAATATCGTTGACCCTTTAAATTTAATCCTTTGAACTCATCACTCGTTGGTCATGAGAATCATGACAAGAGAATTATCACACACATTCAAATAGGTGATGAAGACACTGTACTTTCTTTACATTGCAACTAATAGAGCTCTTAATATACTGGTGATTGTATGTTGAATATTGTACTTCTGTGTATATTTTTGTTATGTGTTTTTAAGTGCATACAAATGGCTTGAAACTGACGAGGGAGTTTAGAGTTATGGCATACAGATAATTACTTTTATGGAGAAGCTTCAATAATTTTTGAGCCTTCTTTGATGGAAACACCTCTGTATCTCATATCATGACAGTCAATATCTAAAACAAAAAATGCAAATGATGGGGACAAACCTACCTTTCCTTTTCTCGTTTTTGGATTATGATTCTGGTCCTTATGACGAGCGAGATCCAGAGTGTCCTTCTCATAGAAAATAAGATCCTCGTGATAGGTATTTTGTCATTGATCCAGAAATAGACATTGAGTCGGTTGATCCATGCTTTGTGGCTTAAACTTATAATTAAAAAACATGAATTCACGAGGTGGCAACTAGCCTTGGTGTAAGTGTACCTGGATTTGCAAGTTATAGATGTATAATCTTCATGTCGAGCTAAGTGGAGAGGTGGGTCACACAAGTTCTGAGGAACCTCTCTGCCCACATTAATGGGGTGACTCCAAACAAATCAAATCAAAACCTTGGTATATGGTAGCCTGCATAGACATTGCCACATGTGGCTTGTTTATATACACATGCACAACCTACAACTTTAATCATACAATGATAACTGGTAAATATTATTAAAAGAAATAGAAACATATTATTATAATGTTAAATTTAACAAGATTGTATGACAGCGTATACCTGTCGCTATGCAGTTATAATAAAACAAAAGTTATACATATGCATTCAATACTATATATGGAACTATGATATTCTTCCATGAGCTTGCTTAACAACGAGCATGCATTAACCCTAGAATTGTTTACTTTCCCTAATTTTATTAAAATTTTTACTTTCCCTCTACTACTCGCTTTGTTGTTATAGCTTTTATAGCCTTTACCTTGGTTACTTGTTCAAGTGAAAAAATCGTGGTACAGAACCTAACTAAAACATTTAATAACATTAAATAGTGCTTCACATGCCACCTCCACATATGTAATAAGAGATTGAAATGATCAACCAATAACAATAAAGAAAAATAGTTTAAATATTTAAAAAATATAATAAAATGCAAAAGTGTAATGTTCAACTTTGAAAAAAAATGATGAAATTTATAGTCAATTGTTGATTAATATGAAGTCAAAGCCATATTGATCGCTATATAATTGGAGGGGAAGTATGTATTATTATAATAACAATTTAATATGGTAATAAGAAGAATGGAAATACTATTAAAAATTTATATACACAACCTACAACCTTAATTATACAATGATAACTAGTAAATACTATTAAAAGAAATAGAAACATATTATTATAATGTTAAATTTAACAAAATTGCATGGCAATGTATGCATATCGCTATGCATTTATAATAAAATAAAAGTTATACATCTGCATTCAATACTATATATGGAAATATGATATTCTTCCGTGAGCCTGCTTAACAACGAGCATGCATTAACCCCATGACTATTTACTTTCCCTCTACTCGCTCTGTTGTTATATCCTTTATAGCCCTTACTTTCTCGGCTACCTTGGTTACTTGTTCAAATGAAAAACCCGTGGTAAAGAATCTAACTAAAAAATTAATAACATTAAATAGTGCTTCACATTTCACCGCCACATCTGTAATAAGAGATTGAAATGATCAACCAATAGCAATGAAGAAAACAAGTTTAAATACCTATGGATCTCTATATACCTGGTGCGACATGTATAATAAGAAAAGTATGTATTATTATAATAACGATTTAATATGGTTATAAGAAGAATGGAAATACTATTAAAAATTATAAGTTCTATTTTTAATATTTGAAATTACTTTTTTTATTATGAAATTAAAAAATAAACGGAAATGATATATATAGTAAAACTAGTAATTGGACTAACCTCAAAATGCCTTAGAATTAATAAATTTGTAAAATTTTAATAACCCAATTTCATCACACCAATCTTAATACTTTCATATAAAAATAATATTTTAAAGAAAATTTAATATAATTTTCTTAATTACACCGAAGGTATTATTTAAGGGGAGGTTCATCTTTACGGTTTTCATTGTCTGTCCAAATCCTATAAAAAATTGACATTTGTCTATCAACCATCAACTAATATTCTCTCCACATGTCTTATCTTTCACCGACTCCAAACTGAGTCATTTTCACTGATCTTGATGGATCTAAGATGGATTCCATTGCTATTCTTTGTTCTCTGCCTGATATCGCCATTGAACATACTTGTTTCAACCTCTGAATCGGTAAATTATCAATGTCATATCTTGTTGTTATGTGTTCTCTTTTAGAGTATCGATTCAATAAGAAATATTCCATAGCTCTTGTCTGTGCTCTGCTTGATATCACCATTGAATGTACTAGTTTCAGTCTCTGAATCAGTAACTTATCGATGTCATAACTTGTTGATCTGTGTTTTTTAAAGTATTGTTTCAAACATATTGTAATGTTAGGTCTCGGGTAAATTCACTATGGTACTACACTGGGTGATTGATCTAAGGCATTTCCCCTTGTTTTATCTTGATCTGTTTAACCCAAGTTCAAATTTCACCCTCAAGTTGTAGGACTCTAGATCTATCCCTATCATGAAGATATTAGTGCTATTCAAACACTTGAAATTTGTTTTGTTTTCAGATGTTTTATGAGTCTTTTGACAAGTTGTTTGAAGAGATATGGATTGTATCCAAAAAAGACGAATATAAAGGTTGGTTTGAGTTTTCCTGTGTTGTATTGTCTTTAAAATTGTACTCGTTATGCAGTCATTTCATTTCTGTTATATTCCCCATTTAGTGACATAATGTACCAATACTTTTAAATTTTGTTCATGTTCCTTTTAACGTTTTTTGAGATCTACCCCGTGTATAGAAAAAGTTAGTTTAAGAAGGTGATAGATGTAACAACTATAAAGCCTTTAAAACTAGGGTAAACCTATATTTTTGTTTGACCATGATAGGGAATTTCTTTCATTCTGGTTGCAAGATTTAACAACAAAATCTAAACATCACATAGAATATATATAAATGATATAACTTGATTTTTTTTTTAATTTAGTACAAAAATAATAATTTCAGAATTACCTCTTGAAGAAGAAGGTCGTCCCGTTGAAAGTGCATGTCTGAATGATTTTCTGAAAGTGCTTGAAGTTTGCTTCCTGAAACTGTTTCTTCCCAACCAGCTAGGAACAAATCCTCTCTGGCTCCCTAGCTCCAGGAAATTATATTCCCTAGCCCCCAAGCCCAAAATCCTAGCAACCAGTCCACTAGCCCCAAATCTTCCTCCAATTTCCCTCCACTTCCTTTTCTTCCATCCCTTCTCCAATTCTCTCTTCCTCTACTGATCCCCCTTCTCCCCTCTCTTGAATCCTCCCCCACCATTTAATTCCCATCTGCCTTATCCCATATTATTTACTTCACCTACCTTTTAATAATAACATAATAGAAGATTCAATCTAATTATTTAAATAATTAATATAACTTACCCTAAATAAATTACAATCATTAATTAATAATGTTGGGTTGTTACATACACTCACCCTTCAGGAAA
>ML868519.1:20886-33532 GCA_009831015.1 Picea engelmannii
TTATTAATTATTTAGTTTTAATTGATTTTTTTATTTTATTATTATTATTATTATTATTATTGTTTTATATTTATTTTATTTATTTATTATAATTTACCATTTTCTTTTCTTAAATTTTTTTTAAATTATATTAAAAAACAAATAAATAAATAAAATAAAGTTACGTCAAATAATATTATAATATAATTTAATAATACAAAATAATATATACTTTAAATAGTGCAAACCTTTCAACAAAGTCTAATGACATTTAACAAACAAAAATAAAACTCCATTACTTTTACTCATGAAGACAGAAAGGTTAAAAGTGATTAGTTAAAATGTCCATGTATTTACATTTAATCTCCCAAATCCTTTCTAGTTAAAAAAATAAAAATAAAAATAAAAACTTTTCCACATGCTCATCTTACTATTTATGTTTGAAGTTACCATGTAAAGGATTGAACCTTCCTTTCGTTTCTCTCAATTGGCTCTGCATGGCATATTCATTTAAACACAACAAACTTGGATGTATAATTTCCATTTTTTTTTCTATAATGTTCGTGTTATGGCTTAATTCATATATATCATTAGTTGGATATAGTTGGATATGAAATAAATTAATTTATATATAAATTGATATAACAAATAGGGTTAGGGTTATGATAATAATAAATAAATAAAATCGATGCCTTCAAATAAATATATAAACCCTATGGCCATAAACTTAAGGTTGTCAATTAAGTACTCGATTGGGTTTAATTAAAATTAATCAAAATTAATGTCATTAAAGTATAGTCTTAAAATGTTATATATATATATATATATAATTAATTGTGTTTATGGTATAATAAGGGATTTGATGCACACCAAAGGTGTAAGATAGAGTAATTAGCGAGTGTCTTATAGGGTTGGCATAGCTAGCAAGGTAAGAAAGTTAGTAGCTTACCCTGATGAAGTTACCAAGTTTAGAGGCTTTCGACCCCGACCTTTAGCCACTTACCATACAGGAGTAATGTTTGTTTACAAACAAGTATAAAGAACTTACACCTAACCCTATGTTTGCAAGTATAAGTTTGAGCAAATGTGGAATGCCTTAAACTCTTTGATATGGATTTAGGAGAGGAACAAACTTATTAAAAGACTGAATACAATAAACACAGAGATATGGAGAAAAACACAGATATCCAGTGAACAATATCTTCTATTGAATAAATGAAATAGGCTAAAACTATAAAACTACAGAACTGAAACAACTTTCTCGAATGGTGGTAGCTATCTCTGAGAAGAGATGTGGTTGCTACGCGCATCCCTCTAAGAAGAATGATTACAATGAGGCTCCAGAGGCCTTTTTAACATTACTCATGAATTCCAAAAACCTAACCCTAGGAGGTGAAATGCCAAAATTCATGTGGGCCCTGATGGGTAAGTTGGTACCTCAACTTCTCGGGATCGTAACTTTTTCATACGACCTTCATTTTAGGCGCGTGATAGCCTGTTGGAAAGGTCTTTTCAATAAATACACATTACATCGTCAAACTCTTACTTTGTTTATAGTTTGACTGTGGAAAGCCAAAAAACACTGCTTAGGGACCCAAAACGGCCCTAGAAGTAGAGAAAGATGTGATGACATGAAAACATCCAAAATAAGTCAGTTGGATTAGGTGGGAGGCCACTAGTCTCCATTTGGAAGATGTGTAGGGATTCAGAAAAGCCCAGAATTGTAGAACCCACAATTACAAAGAAGTACAGAAGAATGTGTTGAACTAAAAACTATCGAGAGGAGTCATTTGGAATAGGTGGGTGGCCACCAATATCCACCTGGATCAGTCCTCACCCCTTAGGAAGCAATGGTCTCCATTGCGTTGAGTTCCCCCATCAAGTGAAGAAACTTTTGCTAAATTTATCCCTACGTGAGCCACTTGCCTTGGTGTAGGAGTTTCCATATCTTGACAACCCAATAAAGTTGGATTCTTTGTTGGCGAGTGCCCTTGACCTATGTGTCCACTATCTGATTAGTGGATTCATGTTCCATCCAATCAAGGTTGAGCTATGTTGGTGTCAGTTGTTCTACAATCTATGAGGTGTCCAATAATGGTGGAAAATATGGTCGAAGGAGGTCCACATTGAACATTCGGTGCAAGCCAAGGAAGGGTGGAGTGTTGAGCTCAAAATAATTTCTACCCATAGCCTCGGTGATACTATAAGGCCCATAGCGAAGTGGGAAGAGCTTCTAATGGTCCCATGTAAGACGCTCTTTATGTAAATGTAGCCAGACCTTGTCTCCCACCTAAAACTGGTGCGGTACCCTGTGTTGATCATGGCATTGCTTGTACTTAGCATTGGCTTTCTGCAAAATATCATGGACCTATTGGCTGATGTGTTGAATCCGCTCAATGAATCTAGTGGATTTTTCAGTCTCTAACTAAACATGGGAAGAGTCTGGCTGTGTGGTTGCAAGAGGTAGTGAAACATCAATGGGACCCGAGGGTTGGAATCCCAGCCCCACCTGAAATGGGATATGGTCGGTGGAGCTATGGAGAGCCCTCTTGTAATTATGTTGAACATAGGGGAGAATCTCATCACATGTACGTGGATGCTTAGAGTTGTACATGTGCAATATGTGCACAATCATATGATCGACGACCTTTGTTTGGTTGTCAGTTTGGGGGTGGAAAGAACTGGATTTAGTGAGCTTGGTGTCCAACAGTGACTAGAGACTCGACCAAAATGTGCTAAGGAACCTTATGTCCCAATCGGAGATTATGGTCTTTGGTATCCCAAAATTGACCCACACTCGTTCGAAGAAGAGCTTGACAGTATCTATCGTTGTGATGTTCTTCTTGCAGGCTGTGAGGATGGACATCTTCGAAAACTGATCAACTACCACAAATACACAATCATTTCCTTTCTTGGTGGACGAAAGGACAGACATGTAATCCATCAATATGGATTCCCAAGGTTTCTCGAGATTAGGAAGAGGGGTGTATAAGCCTTGATTCTTGATGGTTGGCTTGGAAATGGCATAGGCAATGCAAGATCTGATATACTTGCTGACATCCTGTCAAAATTTCGGCCAATAAAAATGTTTATGTAGAACGGACACAATTTTCTCCATTCCAAAATGTCCTACCATCCAACTATAGTGGGCTTCCCAAATCATCCTTGCACGCTCACTTGCAGGAACATAGAGATGGCCCAGATGGAATAATAGTCTATCCTGAATGTGAAAATTGGTGACATTCGCACATGTACCCAAGAGATGATAGGTGGTGGTGAAGTCTGGATCTTGCTAATAAAGTTGGGGCCACTCATATGCCTCATGTCCACAAGAATGGAGCATAGTGGTGAGTGCAGCCATGGGAGGTCAACTGAGTCAATCAACGACACGATTTGTGCTCCCTGTCTTATACTTGATGTTGAGATGGAATGGTTGCAGTTAGGTAGACCACTTCTGATGGTGGTCGTTCTACAACTTCCCATGTGTCTGTATGAACTGTAGACGCTTGTGATCAATGTGGATGATTGTATCCTTTCCCAGAATGTAATGTTTGCATTGACGATAGGCTTGTACAATGGAATACATTTCCTTGTCATAGGTGGGGTATTTCCAGACAGTATCTGAGAGTGTCTCACTATGGTATTCCACCACATGATCAGGCCTCAGAGAATGGTGCCTACAACATAGTCAGATGCATCAGTCTCAATATCGAACGGTTGTTGCAGATCAGGCAAGGAGAGTGTTGGAGCTAAAAACAGGCGATGCTTCAGATCATCAAATGCTAATTGGTGTTCCTTCCCCCATGCGAACTTTTCCCTGCCACAACCCTTGGTCACTTGGTTGAGGGCCCATGCAATATGGGAGAATACCAACATGAACCGTTGATAGAAGTTTTCCAGTCCCAAGAAGATCTGGAGATCGGTTAGTGTAGTCGGGGCTGATCAGTCACGGATGACTTGGATCTTAGCTATATCAACATGTACCCCATGCTCATTAACAATGTATCCCAAGTATTGGACCCTGTTCATGCCAAAGGAGAATTTTCCCAAGTTGTCATATAGCTAGCATTGTCGCAAAGTGCTCAAAACCTATTGAATATGAGACATGTGCTCCTCCCAAGCTGTGTTGAAGATGAGGATGTCATCCAAATATACCACTACAAAATAGTTGGTGAAGGGTCTCAATACATCATCCATCAACCTCATGAAAGTGATTGGTGCATTTGTTAAGCCAAAGGGCATGACAAACCATTCGAAGAGACCTTCTTTAGATTGTAAAGTTGTCTTCCATACATCAATTAGTTCGATGGGAACCTAGTGGTAGCTAGACTTTAGGTCAATCTTGCTGAAGAAATTTTCCCCCTTGAGTTGGTTAAGAAGGTCATCAATTCTGGGAATTGGGTATCGATTCCTGACTGTGATTTTGTTTAATGCTCTATAATCAATGTAGAATCGCTAGGTCTTGTCCTTCTTCTGCACTGGTACAATCGGGCTTCTGCAAGGGGAGGAACTAGGTCTGATGTGCTCCTTTTGAAGAAGCTCTTGGATCTTATGCTTGATTTTGTCATTTTCCATCAGTGAGTGACGATAGACTGGTCCATTAGGCATAGGTGCACCAGGGGTTAGACCAATTGGATGCTTCACTTGGCAGTGCGTCGGTACCCTGGTGGGTGAGGAGAAGATGTCTTTGTACTCTTCCATGATCCCGTCCACTTGCTTCTACTGCAAAGAGAGGATCTTTGTAGAGGCCATGGATTTGGTGGCGACCTTCTGTTTACTGTGAGCACGAATCACAAAGAAGATGAACTTCCCAGTCTGTGAAATAACCTTACTGCATTTCTTAGAAGATATTAAATAAATATCGGTAGGCGGTGCTACCTTTGGTATCCTGTACAATTTTCTACCCAAAGTAATAATAACACTACGGGGTTTAGACTCATACACAACATGATGCTTCCACAAATATGGTTGTCCTAAAATAACATCACAAACTTCAAGGGTAGCAATATCACACAATACCTCACCGTTGAAAGGCTTGATGTCATAGGGAAGACGACACTGTTGGCTGACACGGAGATCTCTTCCTTGGTGAAGAAAGTTGATGGTGTAGGGTTGCAGGAGCGGTGTCATCGGCAGGTCTAGCCGCTTGACAACCTCTATTGATATCAGGTTCTTCTGATTGTCGATATCAACAATGAAATCAAGTGGATCCCCCATTACCCACACCTGTGACTGAAATAGGCGTTCCCCTTCCTCTGGTTCTTCTAGTTCACTTGGATGGACTTTGGTGGTAGCGATTGTGGCATTGGTTTCAGAATCGATAATATGCTTCCCTCCTTTTTTATTTGATTCGAAGTCAAAATCAGCCTCTGACTCAGAAGCCTTCATCTCGGCCATGAGTGACTGCTTGGAGAGGCATTCTTCGGTATTGTTCCAAGGTATTTTATGGTATTCACACCATTTTCATGTGTCCTTATTCATCTTCTCATTACCCTTCTTGTGTTGCGGCTTGGACTGGTTGTCCTAAGAATGGCCATATTTGCTCTGTCCCTTATTGTGTGGGTTGGGGCCACATTTTCCCTGCTTCGGCTATGAGGATTTTGCAGATCGAAACTCTCGCCTCTTCTACTTAAATTTATGCTCGATCTTGACAGCATATCTATAAGCCATAACTAATGAGGCAATGTCCAAAAAATCCATTTATGTTTGAATGTATCTATGCAAACAACCATGGTATTTGAGCACCAAATTTCACTCAGAGTCTTTGATACCCAATTTGGTGCACATGGTATGGAAAATATTAGTGAAATTTGGTACTATCTGGTCCCTTTCCTAACGCAGAGTGGTCCATCTAGTGTACGGGTCCTCATAGCTTCCAACAGGGTAGTATTGTTATTTAATGGCATCCCGAAAGGAATCCCATGTAGGGGTGACCGCAAATATTGTACATTACTCTATGGCCCTTTTCTCAGAGTAAGTATCCCACTAGTCCTTAACATGGGGGATGACCTTGAGGAGTGAAAAAGTAATCTTTTCCCTATCGAAAAAATTGTGGACCAAAAAATACCCTTCAAGTAGATTCAACCATTTATTTATAGAATCTGCATCTATCATTCCTTCAAATAATGGAATATCAAAATTTACTTGTACCTTGAAGGGTGTTTCATGGCTGCTTGATGAAGATGCTTCTCTTATAGGAAGCAGTTGAAGGATCTACGCAAAGTTGTCCATCGTTTTGTTCCTTTTTCGGGCAAGGGATTCCTTGAGCAACATTTTAAAAGGATCTCCTGCTCCATAATCTTTTTTTTCACCCCCCATGGGTTGTTGTCGGGATTGGCACATCTGATATTGCAAAGTCTCAATTGGTTTGAGTCCCAATTTCTTGTACCCAGATATTGTCAGGGACATGCACGAAGAAAAATTAATGAAGAGCAGACTACTATGATATCACTGATCCAGATTTAGCAGTGTAACAAGATGATTAATAGACTGAATATAATAAACATAGAGATAAGGAGAACAACTTAGATATCCAATGAACAATACCTTCTATTGAATAAATGAAATAGGCTGAAACTGTAAAACTAAAGAACTAAAACAACTTGCTCGAATGGTGGTAGCTATCTCTGAGAAGAGATGTGGATTTTATGCACATCCATCTGAGCAGAATGATTACAATGAGGCTCCAAAGGCATTTTAACATTACTCATGAATGTCAAAACCCTAGATATTCAAAAATCTAATCCTAGGAGGTGAAACACCAAAATTCATGTGGGCCCCGATGGGTAAGTTGGTAACTCAACTTTATGGGGTCGTAACTTTTTCATATGACCTTCGTTTTAGACACATGATAGCTCGTTGGAAAGGTCTTTTCTAAAACTACACATTATGCCATCAAACTCTAAATATTTCTATAGTTTGACTGTGGCAAGACAAAATAGCATTGTTTAGGGCCCCAAAACGGCCTTGGAAGTACAAAAAGATGTGATGACATGAAAACATCCAAAATAAGCCAGTTGGATTAGGTGGGAGGCCACAAGTCTCCACTTGGAATATGTGTAGGGATTTAGACATCCCCGGAAGTGTAGAACCCACAATTACAAAGAAGTACAAAAGAATGTGTTGAACTAAAAAATGTCAAGAGGAGCCAATTGGAATAGGTGGGTGACCACTAATATCCACCTGGATCACTCTTCCATGATAAGCATTTGGTTTAATGCAGATTTAGTTATTCAATATGGTTAGGACTCGGGGAAATCGAGATCAAGGGGCATCATTGCAAGGATCACCAACTTCGGCATTGCCACCACCATCGCCTGAATTAGCTCTCATTTTGCGCTCCTTAGAGGCTATTAATGAGACATTAAATGGATGCTAGTCATAAGATGTCGAAGTGGAACCCTCGCCATCTAGATTGGGTAACCCTGAAGCATCGAGGGACTCAAAGGGAGGGCCTCCACTAGGGGACATCACCAGAGAACTACATAATATAAAACTCCCATATTTTGTTGGGGATCATGCAAGTGAATGCGCAGAGGCATGGTTGGAAAGAATGACATGATGTTTCACCTTAAGAGACTATGCTTCCACATAAAAGGTGAAGATAGTGATCTTTCAATTGAGGGACAATGCCTTGAACGGGTAATCTGGAGAGGCAATTGCACCTTACCCCAGACACCATCTCGTGGGATATTTTTGAGGAGAGGTTCCAGAGGAAATATTTTCCTGCTTACTATGAGGAACATCAGGTAGGAGAATTTCATGCCCTAATTCAGGGAAACAGGACCATGGAAGAGTACGAGATCAGGTTCATGGAGTTAGTAAAATCTGTCTCGTACATGGATATTGATCAACGAAAAGTAGAATGCTTTGTGTATGGGTTAAACCCTAAGATAAGGGCCATGGTAAGGATGTGGAAACCATAGTCAGTAGCAGAAGCAGTTGAAAATGATCGTTATGCGAAGGAGCATATGAGATTAAATGGAGGTATGATATCAACAATTCCATAGCATTTTGGATTCATGGGGAAGGCCCCTAGGAATTTCTCTAGGGGAGGAATATCTAGGCCACCTCCTTCTGGAAATAGAGTCACACCTAGAGCAGTTAAAATAGGTATTTCAATGGCAGCGAGTGTAGGATCTCACTCATCGCCAATGATGCAGGCAGGTCCATGACCTTCTCAGGGATAAACAATTAGGGGTAGGGGCTCTAGGGGGAGGAACTCATTCCAGAGGCCTTCATAGAGAAGCACCCATGTTCCACCTCATGTTACTTGTTGGGGGTGTGGAGGACCTCATTACCAGCATGACTGTCCAGAGTCACAAGAAGACCTTGTGCATAGAGAAGGAATCAAGTAGTAGCCACCAAATTTATGCAACGGTTAATAACCATGAAGAAGAGAATCAATCCATTGTGTTGGAGTCATTAGGTATGCTAAATCATGTCAATGTTAAAATTTTATTTGATTATGGTGCTACAGATAGTTTATTTTCACCTTGTGCATTAGAAAAGTGTGGGTCGGCAACCTACGAGCACGATGAATTTAAACAAGTCAAGATGTCTTCCAGGGAAAAAAAAGTGATAGGACCTAGTATCAATAATTTTATAGTAGACCTGGGAGTTTGTACTACTAGGTTGAAGGTGTATGTCACTTCTCTAGGGACATATGACCTAATCATTGGAATGGACTGGTTAGAACCCCATCGAGCTATGGTAGATTGTTTCATGAAAAGGGTGCTTTGTGTTGACGATGAAGGAAGATCAGTAGAGATCCACGGTGTACGGAGGAAGGTGTCTCTACACTTTATATCAACCATGAAGGTTAAACGTTGCATGAGGCAAGGTTGTCGATTATATTTAGTGGAAGTAGTCAATGAAGGGAAAGGACCCTCAATGGATCAGTCTCTGGTATTGTCGGAGTTTGAGGATGTTTTTCTAAAAGAGTTTCCAGGGTTACCTCCTAAGAGGGAGCTTGATTTTACCATTGAGCTAAAACCTAGTGTGCATCCAATTTCCAAGACACCATATAGGATGACGGCGCTAAAACTTTGTGACTTGCAGATGCAGTTGAAGGAACTACTTGACTTAGGGATAATAAGGCCTAGTGTCTCACCTTGGGGTGCACCAATAATGTTTTTCAAGAAGAATGATGGTTCCTTACGACTGTGTATATATTACAGGGACTGGAACCATGCTACAGTGAAAAATAGGTGCCCAATTCCACGTATAGATGATACCTTTGATCAGATGAAAGGAGCATCAGTTTTCTCAAAAATTGATCTGCGATTAGTGTATCACCAGTTAAGGATTAAGGAAGGCGATATTCCTAAAACTGCCTTTCAAACTTGGTTTGGGCATTACGAGTTCATTGTAGTAACTTTTGGTTTGACCAATGCACCTGTAGTATTCATGAGCCTCATGAATGGTGTATTCCGCTTTGTATAGGCCTTTCTAGATGATATCCTCATCTATTCCAAGAACAAAAGAGAACATAAGGAACACTTGTGAGTGGTGTTGTCGTGCCTTAGAGAGAACAAATTGTATGGAAATGTTTTGAAGTGTTCATTCTTCTAGAAAGATATTGACTATTTAGGTCATATCATTTTCAGTGAAGGAATCTTTGTTGACCCAGAAAAGGTGAAGGCCATTATGGAATGGCCAGTGCCGAAAAATTCTCATGAGGTGAGAAGATTCATGGGGCTAGCTAATTATTATTGGAGGTTTGTGGAGAATGTGGTCGCAGATGACTTGAGTAGGAGACCATGTGTCTTCTCCTTGGTACTCTTAAAAGTTAATCAGAGGGAGTGAGTGTTGGGGAAACTTCTTGGATATAGTTGGTATTTCAAGGTTACTTCAACCCTCCAGAGTGGGAGGCAATTAGATCCAAAGTATGAAGGATATATCCTGGAATAAAATGGATTATTAAGATATCAAGGAAGGATGTACATCCTCGAAGGTGGGGAAATTTGAAGCATAATACTCAAGGAATCCCATAGAGCACTTTATTGTGCACATCTGGGTGTGAAGAAAATGTACGTAGACTTGAAGAAACTTTTCTTATGGGTAGGCATGAAGCGTTATGTAGTCCATTTCGTCGCCATGTGCCTAGAGTGTCAACAAGTGAAGGTTGACCACCACCACCTGACAGGTCTCCTACAACTACATGATGTTCCTATGTCCAAGTGGGAATTCATTTCTATGGATTTTGTTGTGGGATTGTTGCTCACATCACACAAACACAATGGCATTCTTGTGATAGTAGATAAGTTGACCAAGAGTGCTCATTTTATTCCAGTTAGAGACACTTATGATTTCATTGATGTGGCACATGTGTTTATAAGTGAAGTCATCCATCTGCATGGGTTACCCAAGAAGATCATTTCAGATAGGGACTCTTGATTCACATCTAGGTTTTGGAAAAGTTTGTAGTCAACATTTGGAACTCAGTTGAACTTAAGCACAACATATCATCCTGAAACAGATGGTAAAACTAAGAGACTAAATCAGGTTATGGAAGACATGCTTAGGATGTATGTTATGGATAATCAAACCCATTGGGAGAAGTACCTACCTTTGGTAGAGTCCACCTACAATAACATCTTTCATAGCTCCATTGTAATTCCACCCTATGAAGCTCTATATGGAAGGCCATGCAGGACATCGTTGAGTTGGGAAAGGTTAGAACACCAAGTGATAGTTGGGCCAGAATTGATTCAAGAAATGGAGGACCAGGTGATTCATATTAGGAAACGACTAAAGGAAGCATAGGATAGAAAGAAAAGTTATGTTGATGCACATAGGACTGACCAAATTTATAAAGTGGGAGATCAAGTTTTCATTCGTATCATACCTAATAAGAGTACCATTCGATTCAAGAAGGAGACAAAGTTGTCACCTCGATTTATAGGACCATTCAAAATACAAGAGAGAATTGGACCTATTTCCTATCATTTCATATTGCCACCCCACTTGCATAAAACTCATAATTTTTTTCATGTATCTGTTCTACGTCATTATGTTGCTGACAAATCTCATAAACTGAATTGGAAGGAATTGTAGGTATCAGATGTGGGAACCCTCATGGTTGAACCGTTATGCGTATTGGACCATAGGGTCTGACATCTCAGGAATCATCTGGTAGACCAAGTTAAGGTCGAGTGGGACAAGTATAGCCCAGGATATGCTACTTGGGAGGATGCAGAGACCTTACGACGAGATCATCCCTCACTTTTTTTACCACCTCGGGAATATGTTTCCCGAAGGTTGGGTGTATGTAATGCCACCTTTTGACTTAGACAACTAGAATTACTTATGTCCTAAGCATATTTTATTTGCTTATTAATGTGAAACTATTAATGATACACTTGAAATTTTAAACATATGGACCTATGCGAATATAAATTCTATGAAGGTTTACCATTATTTGAATTATGATGGATATTTTGCAACCTATTTCTAGCTTGAAATTTTGACATTCAAAGATGTCGGTAAGTGGATACCGAAGTGTGGATATGATTAAATGCACTTACATGATAAAAATGTATAGATGTGTATGAGTTTGTGTTATAAACTAATCTGCAGGTTAAGGGGCTATGAAATAGCCAAAGGATAATGATAATAAAGGGTTGATGTCGTGGACATCGACCAAGAAACATTATGGTATGAATCTTTGTATGTGAAATTATGTTAGTTCAATTTCACTGCTATGATATGTGGACATGTGCAGGTTTTTGTGTAGCAAGACTATCTGGATGTACTTCCTGAAATTGAAAATACGATGACAAAATCCTAGCACCATAGTGCCATTGTATGGTCCATGGTAGGGTGTTGGCCCTAGTTCTATTAGGAGGGGTGGAGGCATTTCCCACCATGTATCCTCTGAAACATGGAGTCATGGGAGGATGGAATTAGTTCACGCTCCCCTATACGTGTGATTATGATTGCCAGTTGCCTATTGGGGAAGCTTGGTCAAAAGAGTTGACACTTCCTCTTACGGGTTCTATCTGGAGTTAGGTCAATATAGTTGATGCTCCAAGATAGTTCAGCAGAGGAAGAATAAGGATGGAAGATGGAAGTAGGTTAGGGAGGAAGGATGACTAGAAGTAGTTGAGAGTGTGTGGATTTTTCACCTTATTGTAGAATTTCTTGATTTCCTCTTGTTGAAAAAAAAAATTAATAAATATATATATATTCTTAACTGAACTACAATTATCTAAGTGAATGATGCTTGTGCTAAATTATTATAATTGAGGGATTTTGTGATCATTTTAAATGGTTTACTATCCTTTATGAAATGAATGGTCTTGTTGTTTGGATTGGACGCATACAAGAATTGAATTAGTTGTGATAATTATTGTCATTAGTACATGTGTGATTCATGTATGTGCTAGCTACGCATGCATGCCTTTCACATGTACACTAGTATGTATAAGTGTTTTAAATTGATGATGTTACTTATTTAATCTGGATGTAAGAATCATGTTTTATTTTCCTTGTATTGTAAATTACTATAACTTCGAGACAAATTTCCTGAAGGGTGAGTGTATGTAACAACCCAACATTATTAATTAATGATTGTAATTTATTTAGGGTAAGTTATATTAATTATTTAAATAATTAGATTGAATCTTCTATTATGTTATTATTAAAAGGTAGGTGAAGTAAATAA
>ML868520.1:14972-35758 GCA_009831015.1 Picea engelmannii
GTTCTCCAATAATTAAATTCTTTTTAATAAGTAAAAGACTAAATTCCCTCACTCCCCAAAAATCGCTCCTTAAATTTCTCCTAGGGTTCCTAGATCCCCTCTCATGCTTTTAATCACTTTCCTAAAATGAAGTTTCTGAAATTAGTAATTCATTTAATGTTGATTCCTTTTTGCTTTTTACCCTATGTCTCCTACTTTCCAATTTTAAGTTTCCTTATTCCAAGTTTCCTTATTTTTATTATTATATATATTTTTTCTTTTATTCTCTCTTTCCATTATTTATTATTAATATTTTTTTTGTTAAACCCCCAAATGATAAATGCGCTTAATATTCTTTTCAATATATAAAAAAATATTTTTATTATTATTTTTTTTTTTTTGAAATACAATTTTTATACTCCCCTCCTCAATAATTTTAATTCTCCTTTATAATTTAAACGCCATGGGTTTCACTTAAATTAACCCCCTCATTACTTTACCCCCTTTACTTTTAAGAAGACTTTAATTAACACCTAGGAGAGTTTTAGTTTACGCCCTATGTTTATTTTTGTAGGATCTATTCTTAGGGCTCGTCAAAATTTGTCTTAGAGAAGTTTTAATTTAGGTCCTGATTTGAACAGGGCGACAGTTTAATTAGGGGAGTCGTTTTTAAGAATTTTGTCAGGCGTTAAGATCTAGGGTCATCTAGGTTGTCTCATCATCATCATCAATGCGACGTGCCCTTCAGGACGCACTACGCGCTCCAAGGGTGCCACTCACCTTGCTTGCTTCGGTTGCACGATGTGCCCTTCAGGATGTACCACATGCTCCAAGGGTGCCACTCGCTGATTTTCATTTCTTTGCGCAACGTGCCCTTCAGGATGCACCACGTGCTCCAAGGGTGCCACTCGCTGGCTTGACGGATTGGTAGACTCTATAACCCCTGGAGTCAACACTCCACTAGGTGAACTTGTGGGAGACTAAGGGCTCTAAGGAATAAGGCCCCCGCCTTATTGCGCACCCCTTAGAATCATCGTGAGCGACTGCCGCAGTCTTCCCTCACAGCATCGTGGATCCTCTCGAACTAGGTAATTGTTAACCTACAGTTCGAGCCACGACGAGAGTGCTAGTAGGCTGTGGCAGGGATGCTGTCCACACCTCTCCCTCAATCTCTCTGGAACTCATGTGTGGCCCCTTTACTCCATATGTGAGTCCAGTCGGCAAGCTATCGTCAGCCTGCATCATCAACCATCATGTCAGATCATGTCAACAACATATCATAAAATCAATAGCATATCATCAAAACAAAACAATATCACCGTAAATGAAACAACTCAAATAGCCCACTCCCGGACTCAATCCGGAGTCCAAGGGAGTTCCACCGATGCCTCTTCATCCTCAAGGTCTGAAACCCTGCACACTCAATGAAATTGAGTCAGCAGCACCTGTCTACACCAAAGTAGTAAAAACATCCTGTCATATAACTTAACGCATCATAATGAAAAAAAATTTTATCATCATAAAAATCTAGATCACTTGCGAGCAAGTGTCCTCAAAGAATAAGTTTGGTAAGTGAGCCAGAGCGGGATGTTACACATGGCAGAAGTTAAAAGACTAATATATAAGACTGATAAATAAACCATTGCTATATAAAAAAACAATTAATCTATTCGTTGCATAAGTCATAAGACACATATATAAAATCATTGACATATAGAAACAATTAATTTAATTGTAGTAAGGATCACGATCATTATTGCAACAATATCTTTTTTAAAATTGCTAAGCCCTACATTCGATTAAATTACTACTAAGGAGCTTGAATGTCGATAAATTTGATGAAATATGTGCAATCAATTTATTAGAAATTTTTTCCTCAATCTCTATTTTCAAGTGAATTTCGTTTTAGAGATAGTTCTGATCAAAATAAAAATTGAAAAACATGAGAGTATTCTTTTATTGTTCAGAAATCAAGCCTTGCTATATCTCTATCTAGAAAATACATCTCTATGTAACAAATCGGTCTCTAACACTATATCTTTGTCTAACAAATCTCTATCTAAGAAATATGCTATCTAACCAAATATATTTGTTGGCTATTGAATACATTATGTGGATGTCTATTAAACATATGACATGCTGTCTAAAAATATGATATTGTTGTCTATTAAAAGTATGATATCACTGCCTATTAATACATGATAGCCCTGACATACAATATATTTAAAATTGTTTTCAAAATATATACATGATCGTTGTCAACAATCACTATCATACATATTATATACAAGATTATTGTCATACAATCGCCGTCATACAATATATATAAAATCACTTTCAAAATATTTAATGTCAACAATATTAAATCACTACCCATTAATAAACATCTGTTTAGAATTGCTATTGTTGTCTAATAAAATAAAATCGTAGAGTTAAAATCACAGTGGGAAAACACAGTGGTAAGGCGTAGGTAGGGAGATCATGTTGAAATCATAGGGGTAAAATCGCCATGGTAAAATCACAGTGGTAAAATCGCAGTCAACTTCACACAAAACTCAGAGAAATCAAGATGCAAAGAGCTGGATGAATTCCTCTAGGAAAAACATAGAGGTTACTTCACATAGTTGGGAGAATACTTCGAAGGAAAACAACGCTAACCAGTTTAGATGAAAATGAAGAAATTAATCAGACTTAAACAATACTCATGGATTAAGAACACAAGGGTACTTGTCCCAATAAACACAAAGAATCAAAAGGTGAGAAGTAGGGTGTCCTTCCCCATGCACAGGTCATCTTCTCACGTCATAAACACTTAGAAATAAAGTAAACGTAGGGTGTTCCTTGATTTTAAGCACTGTGAAGTATTCAAAATAAAATCGTAGAAGTAAACCTCTTAAAACACAGAGGTCATCTTGCGAAAACACAGAGATCTCATTGACAATGAAAGCGTAAAGATTAATCATTCAGCATTGAATCAGTCAAAACGCAAAGATAAATTCTAGGAAGGGCGCAGGGATTATGCATATAAGAAAAACTCAGAGATAAGTAAGGGATAGATAGCTGGACATAAATTTATCCTTCACTTATTATCCATGCATAGGAAAGAAGGGAATTTGAATTTCATTCTTAAACACCAGAGTGAAGACAGTCGATTCAGCTCCTGGCAGACTGCTTAGGCACAGACTAATAACTTAAAGTATAAGGGAAAAAAGATAAAAACACATTTTTTCTTCATATTAAATCAATAAAATCAAACACAGAGAAGTCATTTTAATCAGAGTTAGATTCTCCATGGGAAATCAATTCAAAATACAATGATCATAAGACTAGGATGACTTTAAGTTCTCTGATCATAAAATGATGGGCTCAACAAGACAATTTGATGAAAGATAAAATTGAAATCTCTGGATAGTGTTACGCTGATTAAAATTAAACTTTAATACAGTAGAACTATATTACTGAAGGTGCATGAACAATATTTAAACTACCATTCAATACAAATATACACATGCTTACCATATCCAAATGCAAAATCTCTAAAGTTGTTATCCCACATGAGCTCTGTCCAACTCCTTCTTGCCAAATGATGTGACTTCACCGGTACCTCTTAGCCAACACTAAGGGTAATCTTCTTCCCCCTGATCCCCCTGAGTCACAAATGGGCCATGCACACAATACCAGAGATTGCTGGCACCCAGATCATCTCGCAAGGTCGAGCTACCACTCATTACCTGAGCTGGGTATCCCAACTCCCACAAGAGAATGTTTAGTCAAGATAAAATTTCAGAAGCATAATGTTACGCAAAAAGATGTGATCCACACTCCTCCTCCACCATCCTTTTTATAGAGTTTTCTTAGTTGTTAGTTTTCCAAAATTCTCATTAGATTCCTTTTTCATTTAATTAATTTCAAAAAACCTCCCCTGTACACATTTCACCCGATCCCCTAGTTGCATCAGAAAATCAATTTTATTAATTAATTAAATATTCCTATTTCCCTCATCCACCTAAGAGCATTCTTAAAAATACTCCCTGGTGTCCCAAAATTCCCTTACCATTCTTAAATGACTTAATCCTTACTTAATTCCTAGTTGAGTTCATAACTACAAAGTTCCAAAGGCAAGATTCCTTACTAAGTTAGACATTCAACTTTTTTTTTTACATTTCCCCTTTTCTTTAAGTTTCCCGTTTTCTTTAAATTTCCTATTTCTTTTAAGTTCCCACCTTTTTCCTTTTTAACTAAAAATCAATTTAGCAAGTGTAGATAAAACATTTGTTTACCCTTTTTCCTTTTTAATTAAAAATTAATTTACAAAGTGTAGATAAAAACAACCATTTACCCTCTTTTCTTTTTAACTAAAAATTAATTTAGTAAATGTAGATAAAAAAAACCATTACCCTTTTTTAAAAAATTGAATCCTCCATTATAAAAAAAATTTTAATTTAATAAATAAAGTTTGAATTTATTTACCCCCTTCTTGTTATATGTCTAATTATTTTTGTTCAGAGGTTCTTCTTAGACCTAGGTTTTAAATTCACTAGGTTGGGCGACATTTTTAAGGGAAAATTTGTTTTTTAAACTTTACTTATCATATCATTCATTTTAAGGCCGACTAGGTTCTAAGGAAGCATAGTTTTCTAGGCACTAGGTTTATTCACTTACCAGTTAAAATCATGATGTGTCCTTTAGGACGCACTACGTGCTCCAAGGATTCCACTCGCCTCTTTCCATTTTATTTTCATGGCATGCCCTTCAAGACGCACTACATGCTCCAAGGGTTCCACTCGCCTCTTTCCATTTTCTTTGTGCGACATGCCCTTCAAGACACACTATGTGCTCCAAGGGTGTTAGTCGCCTTTTTACTGAATTTGGTGGACGTCAAACCCCTAGAGTCAATACTCCTCCAGATGATATTGTGGGATACTAAGGACCTCTAAGGAATAATTCCCCTTCCTTATTGTGCGCCCCTTAGAATCATCGTGAGTGACTGTCACAATCTACCCTCACGACATCATGGGTATTTTCGAGCTAGGTAATCGTTAACCAGCAATTCAAGACACGATGAGAGTTCTAATAGGCTGTGGGAGGGTTGTTTCCACACATCTCCCCCAATGTCTCTAATTGTCATGCGTGACCCCTATACTCCAAATGTGAGTCTGGTCATTAAGCTATCATCATCTTGCATCCATAGACGAATCATGTCAACAACAATAATCGATCATTGTAATATCTAATCAGATGTACATATGTCATATCAACAACATTCAAACCCAACATTCCACTCCTTGACTCGATCCAGAGTCCAAGGGGTTTCATCAATGCCTCTGCATCCTCAATGTCCAAAGTCCTGCACACTCAGGAGAACCTAGTTAATAACACGTCTATATAAATAAAAAAAAATAACATATCATCAAATCCATAATATCTCATAATCATAATCAAAATGACCAATAGTATAATAACCCAGAACAATTGCATAGAAGTTTCCTCAAAGAATAAGTTCATTCAGTGCGTGCAACTTATTGAAGAATAGGCTCAGAGTGGGAATCCAGCGAGACCAGCTTGAATTCGAGCTTGTCCCATTATTGAAGAAAAACATATGTATAAATAAATAACATCCAAAGAAGAGCATGATCACATTATTGATCTTCCTTTTTTGTTTTTTGTTAAGTACCAAGTTGAGATAATGCGTGATTCTTTTCTCTTCCGGGATGGTCGACGAGAACTAGGAGTAGTTACGAAAAGAATGATCACATTAGTGATATTCCTTGTATGTTGGGATGATAAAAGATTATAAGAAAATATCATGAGAATCATGTGGACATTTTTCCATTCAAGAAGAACTTAATTGTTGACGTTGTCTTGAAATCACCCTTGTTTGACTTACGCTCCCTTTAATTGTTGTGTGGGATTTTGGTTTTGTTCTTTACCTAAAGAAATTTAGCCTTCTTGACTTTGGAAGAATTTAATTGTTGACTTTGTGTTGAAACCACCCTTCCTTGAATTATTCCCCCCTTAATTGTTGTGTGGGTTTTTGGTTTTGTTCTTTTCTTTTTCCTAAAAAAAGTTAGCTTCCTTGACATTGGATCCCTTCTCTTGACTTATTTAATTATTTAATTGTGTGGCTACGACACTCTTCTTGGTCTTTTCCATCTTGTTGGAGATCTCTTCTTGGTTATTGTTTGGGGATTTTGGTTCTACTTGCTGGTGTCACCCTCCTCATTTTTTTGTTGGTGTCATCCTCTTCATACCCTTGATAATTCCACCTTGAGTATGTTGTCATTCTTTTCTATTGTTTGTGCCACATGTGTATGTTTCTAGTTAGTCTATTGATATTTTACCCTAAAAGTTTTGCTTGAAAATTTGTTCCATGTGTCATGATGAGATCAACCCCAAGGGTTTGATCAATGATCCCTTGAATCGTTTTCTAAGCATATATCTAAGAGGATAGTAAAAAAATGTATCATGTGATATTGTTTCTTATTTTAGTTAAGTAAATGTTTTGTCAATGACTGTAAAAAATATACTTGTTCTAGTTTTTTCAATATATGTTCTTAAATTCTTGTGTTATAAATTTATTATTTCCATTTAATGTTTCTAAAACTTATGAAATTTTATATTCATGAATTTCCGAAGGATATATATTGAGGCAAGATGTCGAGACAAGAATCTCCAAACATTCCTCGCAAATGCTCTAGGCTATCCCAAGAAGGAAGAAGATGAACCCCTTCATCGATTCAGACTCCGAGTGACCAACGACAATCTACTCAGAGAAGATTATCAAATGAGTCTATGAATAGATCAACTCGATAATGTGCTCAAGAAATTTCTATGGATGAAACCATTTTAGATAAGTTGCACATTGATACTCCTACATATGAGAATGTGGGGAATACATCAGGATAATGAAATATTTTTGGTTTTTTTCTTTGATTTTGTTTATTTTTGTTGTACTTGTGTGCATTTATATTCATTTCAAGTTAAATGTTGTAATTAGTTTCAAATGTGTGTGTATACAATGAGTTTAGTGCCAGGGAAGACAATGAAAGAGAGAGTGGGTGTCACGAAGATTCTAATGTTGGTGAAGAGGGTGAAGGCAGATTTAGGAGGCGACATTATCAAGAAACATAAGATTACACACCTATGTCCACCTATCCTTCGAATGTTGGTGATTAGGTTCCCTAGATACAATCTATAGGTTTTTCCCTGAAATTGTAAATAAGGCTTGGTAAAATTTATAATTCATCAAAAATACAACTTTTCTTAACTGAATGGACTATGAAAGTAAACTAAATTGGAAATGATTCTAGAATCCTAGATATTCATAAATACGTGTACTTTCAATGTAAAATATAAAATTTTGGAATGTGCATGTCACTTGTTTAAATAATTCATAATGGTATTCCATCTTCAATTATTCGTTCACGACCATATTTGGACATTTTCCATTTTCTAACTTTTGTTTTTTTTCCTGATTGAACTTCTATTATCTTTATGCACATTGCACATACCAAATAACTATATTGACAACTTATGACATATAAATGGAAGTCTTGAAAGTGATCATGAGTATTGGTTTGATGGGTTTCTTGAAAAAAATATCCTTTCAATACGATGGATAATCTTTCATATATAAAACTATTATCATCAAAATCTTCTAATAACCTCATATTTTGTTCTGTACATCACATCAAATAATATTTCATGTTTTTAGTGTTGTCTATAGGTGCAACCATGAAAAATACATATCCTGCAAATAATTTGATAAATCGGAAAACAAATAGTTCGTGTTAGATTATCACACAAGTACATCTACAAGTTATTTGAAAAAATTTAAACATAAAAATTACCTTCTCTAACAAGATCATAAAGTCTATCGCCATCAACTGACACTATAGTTTCATTTGATTCCATCTCCTATGAGCTTCCAAGTGGCATTTTCCCTTTTATATTAAGTTTGGTATGTCTCCAAGATTTAGCATATTCTGCATTTTCTTTTCTCGCAAATCTCTATGAATTATGTGTCCTCTATGCAAACTAAACAAAAACAAGACTCATTTCTTCTATCAAATGCAAACACATTTTGATAGCGTTTTTTTTTAACTGAATGCATTTCTCCGTGTCCCATGTATTGGACCGACTTCATATGGGATTGATCTATTTACATCTTATATTCCAACATACCAAAACAACCTGCACAAGACAAGAACTTGTTAACTTGAAATCTCTCAAGAAAATGATTCAAGATTGAAGATTGAATATAAATTTGAGCATGTGAATAAAAATATCATGTGTACATGTGTAACATGTCTATATATACACACTACTGCACATCCCTTAACGGAGTATTTTCATGGATTGACACCATTTTTCACCATTCAACAACTTGATCAGTGGATTCAAATTTATCAGCATGAGGGTTCATATGATACCTTCGAAGTGATCATTTTACACATGCTCCTGCATCGTCGTGCTCTCCTTTTCCATGAACAGTCTCAACAAAATTCCAAGAATGTATAATGTTTGATTTTTTACGAAGACGACACAACCTATATAATGATTGTGAAAATTTGAACTGACCCGTAGAACCATCTGAACATATCCAATGTTGATCGAATCCGATCCCACGTTCTTTCAATGAATTATTAAATTTATCAAAACAATGTTGTACATAATGTGTGTCGTGTGCTCGATCATCACTTATATAAAAGTGATATTCTTTAAAACATGTCGATTCTCATTGGTGCTTTCTATGTTATCAAGACTCAGTTGAGCATGTCTATATAGAACGTGGAAAAATATAGTGACTTGATCAGAATGATAATATTCACTTTGTATTTCATTTTGTGCAACGAATGTGTAATTCTCTGCAAAATCAACTACAGACAAAATTGTCCCTGGTGGAAACACTTCATGGGATTGTTTGAATTGTAGGTCTTTCCATCAAGATCTATGTGAATGCTTGGTGTATTTATAAATATCTTCCTCAAACTTCTTCAAAACATATATCACACAGATTTTGTCTACATTCAAATCAATCCTTTTGGAAATAACATTTGAAGAATGTGGAGTTGTGTTGTTGATATATTCATATCTCTTCCAATTGACTATTATGTTAGAAAATAATTGATCATTCATATCAATACGATATTTTGAGTGAAACAAACTTAGTTTTCCACAACGATCACATTTCTTTCCACCAACACATTTTGTTTGGTAAAATAATTCACTACTTTCTCTTTCACATAGAATTTCATATATAAAAGCACGTAATGTGGAAGGAGGAGGTGAACTTGGCCATAAAGTTTTACCAAAATCAAGAAAAGTCTTGTAATATAAATCAAATTCCGCATGATAATGACAACAAAAAGTGTCACGAATAGTGATGGGTCTAACAAACCATGGTTTTTGTTGCACAAATGTATTCATGGAAATTTTAACTTCTTTGTGCCCTTCTTTGAACTTATTGAACAATTTTGTTTGTCATTGGAAATATATGTTTCGGATGTTCTTCGTATTGTTGTTGTGTTATTGTTCATCACAACACATCTCTTGTATGTGGTGAAGCACGATATTCTGTTAACCAACAATTACGGGCCAATTCTTTAACAGTTTCTACAAGTCTATCTTTCTAGGGTTGTCTATAAATCACTATCGAACAAGCCAATTCATCATTTGCATCTATTTGCAATCAGAATTTTCTATGTTTGTACAATGTTTTTCTTGATGTTCCCATCATTTTTCCATGTGTCGTGTCAAATGATCTTTTATATTTCTAGATGAAACAACTGTTGTTTGTATTTCTCTATGTGCAACACTGACATTTTTTTTTCAAGATTTTCCAAAAGCTTTTAATACACTAGTTATATTGTCAAAGACATTTTGTTTCACCTTTGTATCTTTTGTCGACTTTTTAATACTCAATAATGATGTAGTTTCTTTTAACTTTCTTGACTTTATTAGACAGAGTAAAAGTTGAGCTTGTACTGTTACTGATTCATCTTTGAAAAAAGAATTATACATATTCTTAGTTCGATATCTTATATAATGCTTAACTTATTTCTTCCCAAATTTTTCAGTATCAACATTTTCTAATATTTCATCATCAATGTTGATAGATTCTCCTACATATTTTAATTTAAAGTTTATATTAAAAACAAAACCCAAACATAAATTCACTAAACTATATACAAGTTTTCATCTTGTATTATCTAAATGCATGCACATAACTATAGGTGATTCGTCTTCTACTTCAATTTTGGTTTCAACATCTTCATCGATGTTATGAGAAAAATCTATTTTTTTTTTTTTTAAACATCAAATCATAATTACAATCAATTATATTAAACAATATTTTAAATTGGAATTCTATACTTTTAATATAGACAATATGTGCATGCATACATATTTTTACTTCTTCTTGTTGAAAATATCCATTTACATTATCATCATTTCTCTCTTCAATATTTGCACGTTGTCATTTATTTATCCAATAATGCTCTTTCCTTTGATTGTTATGGTGAGTGTCATCTCAAGTGCGATCAAATTTTCTCTTGCATAAGCTTATGTTTCCCATGAGTATAGTTATCTGTAAAAGTTGTTAACAAAATCAACATTTCAGAATAGTCTAAAAAAAACTTCATTGTCACAAAAAATATTAAAAAATAATATCAATAATTTTATGTTCAACAAACACTTCACCTTGAAAAAATTCTCAATAATTATCTTTCAATATATAAATTGTTATTCAATAAAAACTTGAACAAACATCAATTACCTTGTTCAACGAAAATAAAAAAACATGATTCAAAACTTTGTTTAGGTGCTCTAGAAAACCATGAAACAAGTGATGAATTGTCTTAAATGTGTTCGACCGAAAGCACATTTATACGATTTGGCATGAAATGAAACGATACGATGTTTCTTTTCATTTTTTTCGGCCGACAAAATTCATTCACCCATCTTTCGGTAAAAAAAATCCTTTTTCATCTAAAAATCTTGGAAATCGTTTAATTTTGATGGATTCCATTCGAATTGCATTTTTCGACCAAAAGAAATGTTTTTCGGCTGAAAACTAGTGAATGGGACTATTTGCAGGAACCAAAGAATTCTTTATAGCTTACCTGAACTTTGGAGGTTGCAGAATCCTGCAAATACTCAGAATTTGGTTTCAAAAATGACACCAACATTTTCAAAATTAAATCTACTTTCAATTCTTATAATTTGTTTTCATTTTTATTCTTTTTATCTATTTTTTTGTTTTTTGTTTTATTAAATCACTACATAATATTTTCAGCTGACATTATGATTCAGTGAAATAAAATATCTGTATCTCTAAAAATACACAGTGAAAAATTTAGAAAAATTTATATTCATAATCCTTAAACTGTTCTTTTCAAAAGGGTATTTTTAGATTTTACTTTTAAGTAAAAAATAAGATAGATACAAGGTGGGGGGAAACATGTGTTTAAAATCTACAACGTTTTCAACTTGGTCAACTTAAAAAAATTCTAGAAATTATAATATTCATCCGTTAGATTCAAAATTATAGTCATAATAAAATAGAGTCTCTGTATGTTGTTGCAGTATATTTTGTTTGTTAAAAACAAAAGTTTAATAATAGATACATTGTTGGGGGGGAAAATAACTCATTATCATTCCTTTCATGTTTAAGGAACATACTATTAAACAATTTTCAATTTGACATATCGAATCTTAATAAAACAATTTTGAAAAATAGTCATTGGAAAAATAACAAAATTATTCACAAGTTTTGTTTTTACTATAAAGTGAAATTCTAAATAAAAAAAATACTTTTGTATGCCAGAAGTTGAAGAACTTGTGAAAATATAGTTTTTTTCTCATAAAACAAGAAAAATAGACACCCATATTCATGATTTCACCCTTGGTCTAGATTTTCATTATGCCTCCGCTAAAGCAAGTGTTTCAAACTCGAATCAATTCAATATTGAGGCATGAAGGGCCCAAAAAAGTAGGATTTCTTGTTTTTCCAGAACCAACAAATGAAAACATTGGTTTCGTAGCTTTGATTCATTCTATTGATTCCTGATCAACTGGGGTTACTGAGATGGCAAAGAAAAATACTTTCTAACTATCAGAATTCTAAGAGAGGAAGATCGGCTCCAGCAACAAGGGGGACATGATCAAAAGGATCTCTACTACCCTCAAAATTCACTTTGACTTCTGCCACCTTCATAATGCACCCAACTACTTTTGGTACTCTCTACTATGTAACTTCTCCAATACTTAGCCAAATATATGAGTTACCACGGGTTCACAGGTTCACGGGTTGGTGAGGGTTATTTCATGTTATATCATTTCATCTGATTGATTCTCAAGACTTATAATATTTTACAAATTCTTTTTACTACTATTTACCTCTCCTCTCCACTTCACCTACACTTAGAATTTTTCAACCTCATTTCTTACTATGTATTACTGATGGTGACATTTTACAAATTATTTTTACTACTATTTATCTCTCCTCTCCAGTTCACCTACACTTAGATTTTTTCAACCTCATTTCTTACTATGTATTACCGATGGTGACTTCCTCACCTACCTCTGCATTCACGTAAATCCACCAACTTATTATTTTAATAATATTTTTCCTATCCTATGTTCTATGAGGAACATATCAAAGTGACACATGGAACTTTATTAACCAATGAGATACATCCACATGATAGTTAATGGATGGTGCCACATGGAAACTAATTAATGAAGACACATAGGAGCATACAAAACGTGACACATGGCATCATTTTATTGGATGACATATGGCAGATTCTTATGGGAAGATTGTTGTCCTACCAAGTGATGAAATGTGGAAACATTTGGTTGGGTGACTCATCATTCTTGACTGGGAATATTGGTGGTTGACTAGGCATACAAAATTATTATTATATTCAACAATTTTCCAAGGGTCGAAATCCTCCAAGCTCCATAGTTCCTACTCTTCTTGTGTTTCTTGTTAAGTATATCAAACTATTAGTTTTATATATTTTAAAGAATATAATATATCAATGCATGTGGGATAGAGTTTCAAACCAAAAATTTCAATTTTATGAAGGGAAGCACGAAATTCATCCAAGGGCCCACATTTTCCCATCAATTTTGATTGACGGTGGATGAGTGTTGATCTTGCAGAGGCCATAACGTGAGCTTTGGGTGTCAGAATCACACAAAATTTATACTGTTGGAAAGGTATTTCAGCATATAATATGGTGGTATAGGTTTCAAGTACTTAAAGTCCATACATTATTATCATAAATTGAAATAGTAGTCAGTTTCATGTTTAATGGGCCTACATGACAACCCAACTTCATGGGCTCATATCTTGAGATCCAAGCGACAGATTTGGGAAAAAATTATATGGTTAGAAAGATGAGAAGATAAAGAGAACATATTGAGTGGTTTTAATGGATAAAAAGTTGGTTTTCACTTCCATAAAACTAAATAAAAGTTGTCATCTTTTAGTGGAGAATTAATTAAATTTTAAAAAATAAAAGTTTAATTAAAACTTTTATTAAAAGGGGAGAGGGACCCACTTTCAATGTAATTTTATTAATGATGTGAATTAAATCATGAGGAATTAATTAAAGGGAATGTTTCAAGAAGAAACTTATACGGTAATTTCAAGAGAGGAAGAAAACCCTAACTGCTCAGGTAGTTAGAAAATCTCTTCTTAAAAAGAGAAGAGAAACTTCATCAAGGGGCCCAAGAATCAATATTGTCAAAGGGGAAGGGCGGAACATCAGAGGAATAAGAAGGTACAACTGTCGATACACAATCAAGATTCTGATCAAAATAAATAAATCTTCATCTTCTCCATTTTTTTTATATATATTGTTCTATACCACTTCTCATAGTTTTATGCTCGAATCTTAGAGTTAGGAACAAGGTTGAGTTGTTGCATGTTATTCTTATATTATTCTATTATATTTTATTATATGATCATGGAGTATTTTCATCCACATATATGGTTGTCAAATATTTTGTAATGAAGAACATATTTCATAAATAAAACTCCACAAAGAATTTCTTCGGGGTTGATCTTGACTGTGCTTTGTAACCCTGTTTTCAGAATATAAAGTATTTGAGGTTGACCTATCAAATTCTCTTTTGATCCTGATTGCGGTACTCTGTTAAAATTATTTGATATGATCAAATAATTCTCTCCTATGAAGAAGATATTGATGTATTTATATATTTTTAAGGATATTTTGTGTGATGTTGATCACAATTTAATTCTAATGTTGAAGCCCTCCTTTAATCTTTTCTTCTGTTGCACATAAATATTGTACAAAGGTTATTGAAGAACCATTTTATTTCATAATATAAAGCAATAAATATTTAGGGTTTTCTTCCTAGCACTCTCCTAATAGAATATATTACAGATATATCTTTTAGTCCAAGAAGAGTACCACCTCTCTAAAAATGAATGGGGAGTAATGTCCTCGTGAGGTTGTCATTTTGGTCCTGACGGATTCAAGCGTCAAATTTTTTATGACCATATTGGGGATGATTTATTTTCAAGATATTTGAGGAACCAAAAATATCCATGGCTCAAATTTTCAAGAAGAATATTCAAGAAAATTGTTTCTTATTGTAAGCATGGCTCACCTTTTTTGTAATATAAAAAAGAAACGAGAAGCACTAAAGATTCAGGAGAATGAACTCCCTGGAAAAATTCAAAATGAAGGGTTTCATTCATGTCATAATGATTCTTTATATTCTTCATCAAGCCCATCAATGTCTTTCCAAGACTCAAGAAAATGGAGCAATACTCAAAGAAAGAGACGATTTTATAGTACCCCTTTAAATCTACCAAAAGTAGACTTTCAAATGCCCAACATTCGTATTGAAATTTTTTCTACATTATTTGGGGATGCTTTAGAATATGTCGAGAAACACTTGATTAATGTTAAAGGTACATGTTATGATTTCAACCTCACTAAATACAATGTTAAATGTATATTATTCCTACAAATTCTATGAGAGGATGCTCTTGAATGGTATAGTTCATTAATGCCTAACTCCATTACTAGTTGGGATGTGTTAGAAGCTTCATTTGCAGAAAACTACATCCCAAAGGTTCATTCATATGATTTTGTTGATGTTTTAAATGTTGCTTCCCACCCATCCTATCCCATATGGAATAAAGATAATGAAATGCCTAATTTTGAAGAAGAATCTAATCAAAGAGTGGATGAAATTCTTAATTCAAGTCATGTTTTTTTTTTGTAAGTGAGTGTAAGAATCTGTATTACTACAAAAGAGATTATGATATAGAAAAGGGGGGCCTCCTGGCCTTCTTAGTAGGAAACCAGACCAGGGGTTCCCGAGTTGTGCTTACTAATATATACGAGGGGTGGGACTAGTCTGCCATTAGAGGAAACCAGTCCAGTCCCACCATAATCAGCTTGAAAAGGAAAATCAACATAGACATACAAAAAAAACTAGACGCAGAGACTACGCACTAGGCCAGGGAGGATAATGGCTGAACTAACCATTCATTCGCCCAATACAATGATGTGTTTCTTCCCATCATCCACCTGGTTCTTGTTATCCTCCTTCTGGGAGATCATGCGAGTCTTCTTGATGTGGGTTGGGGCACCATGGCCATAGGATGGTGTGATGTCCATGTGATGGACATAGCATAGATAGAGGTGAAATTGAGAAGCTAACCACTCCATCTTGGATTTATGATCCTTATCGACCTCAACTAATAGTTTGGTAATAGTTTCCAGGTTACTGAGGCAACTCAGGATTTCATCCATCATTTTCTTGTGGTCCTATTTATCCTCCCGTCTGGCTTCATCCATTTATGAAATTACTTTTCCGATCATCATCTTAGTTAGCCATGCCATCTCCATTATTTTATGGTAGAGGATTTCCCTAGGCTACATGGCACCTGGATCAGTTACCCAATCCACTTCCTGTGCCAGTGCCCCCTAGGCTTTGCCTATGCATTTTTCTTTGGTTTCCTTCTCCCAACGGGTGATGGTCGCTTTTCCTTTTAGCGCAACCAGTGTTTGGAAGGTGCCCTCTGCATCTTTTGTTGCCTACTCCATTCTTGACACCCATCGTGGAATTTTTAGAACATCCTTTCCAATTAACGAGATTCCTCTTCCTATGTGTGCACTTCATTCTCACCATCCCATTTGGTCTATCACAACTCCTTTGTTGGTTACTCATCCTGTACTTAACTTCACAGGGATTCTTCCTTTCCCTGCCCTTGTATCTGTGGTATCCCCTGCAATTGCGCTCCTTCTGTTTGCATCTAGTCATGGTGTCTTACCTCTTATTGATATTATCCTACTACGATCTTTTCCTTCCTATCATGACTTGTCCGTAGTGGTGATCCCTTCCATCCTTTTTCCCGGTGGCAGCTTGTATGATCATGATGACTCATCCTTTACCCCTGTGCATATCCCGACCCCTACTCGCTTGAGATCCTAATGTGATTCTCTTCGTAACCATACTTTGGCTTGGAGGATCAATTATGAGACATTTCACTCCCTCATTCCTTATATCACTTGTTGCATGTGGTTTTTCATATGTACTTTCCCACATTCTTTCCTCGCAATTATTTATGTCACAAGGGTCTTGGTGTCGTACCTCCACCGACTATTTATGCTGATCCTGCATGGTCATTGGTGATAAAGTGTTTTGGAATCATATCCTTCCTGGGTCCTGCTTGCCTACCGCCAGGCCTTGCAATGCCCTTCTCAATGTGACCTTCCTTGCTTAACCTACCTTCACGGTGTTTTGTTGCTAGGTGGATGCAGTATGTTCAGAGTTGGTCATTTGGGAGGCTAATCTAGGTAGTGTCTAGTTCTGAACCTTCATTGCCAACCCCCTCATTGGCTAGTTTGTCCACCAAGACATTTGCTGATCTGCGAACCCAACGCAACTCCACTATGTTTAGATTTTTTAAGTGCTCCTAGATTTTTTGTAGGGAGAGAACCAGACACTAGTGTCTCTGAAACTTTCCTACTCTAGTACTATTCTGGAGTTTCTTCACTACATTGATGACCGAGGTGGAGTCTCCTTCCTCGATAGTGTTTGTCATCCTTTCACACCTTAGGATTTCCAGGCCAATCTCCAGGGCTCCAAATTTTTTTGCGTTGTTGGTTGAGTTTCCCATACTCCCATCATATATTCAAATGATGTTACCTCCACTATATCTGATCAACCCTCCCAACCCCGCCACTCCTGGGTTTCCTTTTTCCGCCCCATCAAAATTTAATTTGAGGAACCCTAACGAAGGGGGGGTCCAGTTGTGGTATCCTATTTGGAGTTGCAGATCCCACCCTACTGTTGTGCTATTGCACCCATATTTTAGGTGGAAAAACTCCAGGATGAGGGAGTCATGATATGTGAGTTGCGTTGTTTCCTTCTTGTAGTTGCGGCTCTGCACTATTTCTCGTATTTGGGAGATAATTGCATCCTTGAGCTTTCCTTTCGGTACGATTTCATTCTTGAAGATGCACCAATTACTCTCCTTCCATATTTCCCAGATGATCATCCTTGACATTAGTTTCTAGTAGAGGTTCACCTTTTCATTTTCGCTGTAGCTCTCATTCTAATTGTTGATGGTTGTGCTGATGTTGCCCCAGATTCTATTGGACTGGTGGTAGATACCTGCCACCCAATCCCATAGATCTGTTGTGTAGTTGCACTCATCAAGAAGGTGATTGGTTGTTTTCTCCTTATCTTGATAGAGGTGGCAATGAGAAGGGCCTATATAACCCATTTTCTTAAGATTTTCCCAGGTTAGAATTTAGTTGTGGAGAACTAACCATTTGAATAGTTGGATTTTTTCCATTGGCGGTTTCTTTAGATATTTCCCCACTGTTGCGTTGGTTCCTCTAGATGCTAGTCTGCAATGTAAAATCATGCTTCTTTTAAGTTGAATTCCCCCCCATTTTCCCTGCCCCACCTTAATTATTCCTCGTCCTCTGAAATTGCAATTTTCCTTTTCCCCAATTCCTCTTCCACCTCTTTTGCTGGAGTTGTGATACGGTCTCTATTTTGTAGATTGAGTTTGTCCCATGTCCTCCATATGTCACTATCATTTATTGGCTTCAAGTAGTGGTGGATTTTTGTTTTTCCTTGCACAACCATTTCTTGTTTGAGCTCCTCCCTGTCCGAATTTTCCATTATGTGTTCCTGTTGCCACACGTCCTCCTAGAATCTGGCACTTTGACCATTTCTGACTTCCTAGAAGTTGTGTTTATGAATCCAGTTCTTGTTGCACCAAACAAGATTCCAGATGGTTGATCCCTACCTTATTCCCATGATTCAAATTCAGTCTTGATCATTGATGTTCGAGGCATACTTGGCCTTCCAGAGGTTTTCCCATGGTACTGATTTGTCCTTGACCCATCTCCACCAAAGTTTTTCCCTGTAGGCTTCGTTGGTTACCTGTGGGTCTTGTAACCCTAGGCCACCATTACCTTTTTGTTGACAAACCTTCTCCTAGGATACCAGGTCCCATTTATTTTTATTTTCAGTACCTCGCCATAGGAAATCCCTTTGAATGGATCTTATCTTTTGTAGTATTCCTTTGGGAGCAGGGAACACTGGCATCATATATGTTGTAATTGCTTATAAAACCGCTTTGGTAAGGATAAGCCTCCCTTCTAGGTTGATAGCTCTGTAAGTCCAATTTTTTACCCTCTCCTATAGTTTGTTGATTACCCCTTCCCACATTTCAATTTTTCAAGCTCTGTTTGATAGGGGAGTTCCCAAGTATTTCATTGGTATCATTTTGTGTTCAAACCCCAGAATGTTGTCTAGGTTTCTTTAGATTGTAGGATTAATGTTTAAGAAATAGATCATGGATTTGGACTAGTTAATCTCCACCCCTGAGGCTTCCCTAAAGTCTTCTAATATTCTTTTATAGGCTTTTTCTTCCTTAACTATGGATGTGCCATGGAGTAGGGTGTCATCAACGAACTGTTGGTGAGTGGAGGTTGGATAGTCTTCTAAGGGTTTGATGCCTTTTAGTTCCCCTGTTGCATTTGTGCTTTTTATGATTTTTTTGAGCCCTTCCATCATCCAAATGAATAGGAAGGGGGACAATGGGTCTCCTTGTCTGATGCCTCTTGAGGCTAAGAAGGGTTTTGTTAAGGCTCCATCAATTAGGAGTGAGTAGTTTGTCATTGAGACTAGATTGAAAATCTAGTTGATCCAGTGATGTTCAAACCCAAAGGCTTCCAACTTTTTGGCCATATAGTGCTAGCTAATATTGTTTTAAGTCTTCACTAAGTCAAGTTGGATTATCATTCCCCCTCTCCTTTGGATTTTTAGCGTGTGTATAAGTTCATGGGCATGGATGATGTTATCCAGTATTTGTCTTCCTTCTACAAAAATCACCTTCTCCTATGAAATCAGTGTGGGTAGGAGTGGTCTTAGTCTATTGGCTATGAATTTGGAGATTATATTATAAACAACATTGCATAAAGCTATCAACATGTAGCGATCTCGGGTCCTTGCTTCATTTTCTTTTGGGATTAGAGTGATCATTGTGGCATTTAACGCTTTTAGGATGGAGGCCGAGCATATGGCATATTCCACCACCCCATAAACATCATGTTTAACTACATCCCAACAAGATTTGAAAAATTCCACACTGAAGCCATCTTGGCCCAGGGCCTTTCCATTGGGCATTTCCTAGACCACTTGGTCAATTTCCTCCTTTCTTATGGGTTTGTTTAGATTGATATTTTGTTCCTCTATGAAAAACCTGGGGATGTGTTGAGTTATCATTTGTATGTCCTCAGTTCTGTCTTGGTTGGGTTCCTAGGCTATCCCCTAGAAGTGATTGACCAGTGTATTTTTAATTTCCTTGTGGGATTTTCTTTCGATCCCATGATGATCACTAATTTTCAGGATTTTGTTGTGGGTTCTTCTTGCAATGGTGGTTTTGTGAAAAAAATTGGTATTCCACTCCCCTTCCTTCAACCACCTGATTCTAGACTTCTAGATCCAGAGAGTTTCTTCCTGCTTGCATATTTCTTCCCATTACTAGTTCATTTGGATCTCTTCTCTTTTCTAATCCTCTGTGAAACCCTCGTCTATGCAGAGTTCCTGAAGTATCCTCATTCTCTCCTCGATATTTTTTTTCATTGCTTTATGTTCCAAAATATTTCCTTGTTCCACTCTTTGAGTTTGTGTTTGATGTACTTGAGTCTCTTATAAAGTTTGAACATCCTTTTCCATTGATCTGGTAAATATTCCTCGCACCACCATTGGTTTATGTGCTCCTTGAAGGTGGGATGTTCGATCGAAAATTTCTCAAATATAAAAGTTCTACTCTTCAAATTGGTTTGGAAGTTTTCTTCCAATGGTATGAACCCCCCCATGGAAGGATGTTGCAATCTAAGGTTATTCCCTGCAGAATGATGGATTCTGACACTAGGAATCTATTGAGCCTTCTATCCACTTGGTAGTGATTACTTCGTTTGTTATTCTAGGTGAACTGGCCATTGTTGGTTCTAATGTCTACCATATCCATTGCATCAATAAAAGATGATATTTCTCCACATCTCTATCCAGTCTTCTGGTGCCCCCTTTTTTCTCTGCAAGTGTCATGATTATGTTGAAGTCCACCGCCAATATCTAGTGGAGGTTGTGGGACCTGGCCTTTAGATTTTCTAGGTCTACGAGCATTTTCATTTTTTCCTTCAACCTATGGGGACCATACACATTGGTGCATAGGATCACCTTGGTGTTACCTATGATTTTCATGTTAACCAAGAGTGTGTGTCTCATAT
>WSFP011439143.1:0-20786 GCA_009831015.1 Picea engelmannii
GCTGATATACCAGATCACAGGTTTAAGTTTGAAGGGTCTTGACCCACAACAGTTCTACCCAGGGAAGACCTCAAACCATTCTTTAGCATAGTGCATCAAAGAAGCCTATGGAGAGGTAGAGAAGGGGAAGCAAGGTTACAAGGTAGCCTCCATACAGGATGGAGCAGTGCGCCTTTATTTTCAACTCTTAGATGGAAATCTAGCGAGGAAGAACCGCCCCACACAGATCATCAGTTTCATGGTGTACCTCGCAGGGAAGTGTGTGGAGGGCCTGCAGATGAATTGGGTGAACTACCTCGTCAACGAGTTAGAAAAATATCGTCGCAAAGACCAGGACTTAGGATATGAGTTTCACTACAATTGGTCGATCATCCTGATTGAATTTGTGGCTTGGAAGATGCCTGAAGGAGCTACTTTCCCAGAGATTGAACCTACGGAGCCCCTGACCACTCCGTTATCCACCCTGTGGTATACCAATGACATGGCGAAGCAGTGGAAGTCTAATCTCGTGTGTCATAGATATTATCAGTAGTTGAAAGTCGCCATTGAAGCATTCCCTCATATGATACCACATACCCTACATTAGTACGGTCCCATAGTGAAGTTCTGCGCTGATCCCCACTTCATTTACATCACCGTGCAAAGAGATGAGCACCAGGAAATATTGCAGTCATATTATAAGCTCACAAATGAAGATATGGAATAGATTATAAAGGATGGGCCAAAATAATTTCTTGTACCTATTGCCGATGCAGATTTATCTAATAATGATACTATAGGAAGCTCGATGGTTACGTGAGATGAACATGTTGGGCAGTCCAGTGGGACAAAGAAGAAGAGGGAATGGAAAAAGTAGGTTGAAGTCCAAGACATAGAGAGTGACGAAGAGGAAGAAGAAGAAACCTCTAGAGATAACAATTCTAGCTCGCTGGGAGGAGGAGAAGACGAAGCAGAAGGACAGGGAGGAGGAGATGAAGGAGAAGAAGAGCAAGGAGGAGGTGAAGCTACATTTGACTTGGGATCTAGCACCCCACCACCTGAAGATCCCCCTATTGTGACAGTGACCCCACAAAAGAGGAAAGTTACTCTGAAGAAACCTCCAGCAAGGAAGAAAATGCATGCCATTAAGCCACAGTTGGAAGTCTCTCTCACTGATGATGACATTAGTTTGGTCCACAGAGCTATGGAGGATGCCTCGGAAGACATTTTGCAGAGATATGAAGAGAAACAGGTGGAGTTATATGAAAGGATTGAGAGGGAGTTGAAGGAAGTGTAGCATGGTGTTTGCTTGGTCTACGCAGTGCCTACTGCACCGTCTGCACCTTCCTCATCACAGACCGTATACTTGGGGGATGAACCAACCCCACAGGGTGAACCAGGGATTTGGATCACCCTCCCCCAGTATAGTGTCAAGTTTCCCACCCCTGCAGCACTACAGGTTAGTCCCAACTTGGATGTTGAGGTCAACCTTAAAGGAATACCTCCAGAATAGGTCGAAGTATTAGAGGCAGGTTTGGAGGCATATAGAAGGGAACAAAGAGAAATGACCACTGAAAGAGAAGCCCATCTAATAATTTTTATTGATGCAACAAAATCTCGGTTCTAGAGAGCTCAGGAAGAGGAGAAGGCTACAGAAGCCTTGAAAAAGGAGAAAGACGAAGTCCTAGTATAGTTATGAGAAGCGCATGATAGTGTAGCTGCCTATGAAAGAAAGAAAGTAGATCTTTAGGTGAAGCTTCATAAGGAAATGAAATATGGTGAAGCCCAACTACAAAAGGAAAAAGAGTAGTTGCTCACAAAGCAGGCCATGATAAAAAAAGAAGTAAGAAAAGTGTGTCGCTCTATGCCAAGCTTGGTATAGGAGGAGAAAGAGCCTGTCAAAGCTCAAGTAGCGAAGCTCATAGAGACCCTCCAACAGTTTCATGCTATGATATCTAAACTTGAGGCCCAAATAGTGTCGAGCACCCTGCAGGAGGTGCATGACCAGAGGGACGAGTTCGCCAAAAAAACAGTATAAAGTATAAAATCCCTCACCTCGGCATGTAAACAGTTGAGTGACATAAGTGCGTAGATGTATGAATGCCTCGCTAAGGATCCAGAGTTAAAAAAGAAATAGGTTTAGTTACAAGAGGCCCAACAAAAGGAATTTCCATTGTAGGCACAGATGAAGTTACTCACATTAGTGGAAAGGATGAAGAGATCCTAGGAAAAGCGCACAGTACAACAACAGATCACTACCCTCCAGGTTAAGGTGATGGAAGTAACACAAAACTTACAACCTGTGAAAGATGAAGCTTGCAAGGTGTTCAAGGAGATCGATGGTCGGGGTTCACAATTAGATCAAGTAGTTGCAGTAGTAGAACAATGCTTGGAAGGGCCTGTTACAGAGAATACAGTCCAGGAGCTCGCTGAGCAGGAGGCTTAGGCGAGGTAGCAAGTCATGGAAATTTGAGTTAAGCACGAGGATTTTGAAGCAGCATTGTCTGAATTTGAGTGACTTAGGATGAGTCACAGGTGAGTGTTGGGGGCATGTTGGGCGTTGACCAAGTTTTGGGGAAACTTTGGTCAGTTTTGGAGTTTTTGGCCCACTTTTGGACTTCGACACGTTGGTTGAAGTAGGAGTGCCCAGGCGAAGCTGAGATCGCGGATCTCACCTATTTTGAGAGTTATGTGGACCCAATAAGGGGTCCTATGGTATTTTTAATGAGTTTATGGGATGTCAGCCCATGGTTTTTCCCTGTGCTTAGGCCTTATTGTAAGATTTTGTAAAGTATAAATAAAGAGGAATGTATTGTAGAAGCAGTAGTTCTGTGTGTGAAGGAATGCATGTGGTTGAGGCTTTGTGCTCGACTGTGATTTTTTATACCGAGCTTAGTGCTTTTGATGCTTAGTGTGGAGAAGGTGCTAAGTGTCGTGATAAGAGATTTTGTCTCTGTGCATTTGCCCTATTTTTGGAAGGTAAAGAAGGAGGATCTAATGCTTAGTGCGTAGATCTCTTGTCTTGTGTGAAGTTCGACTCTATGGCTTAGTGCACAGGACTGACTGGATGTAATATTTTGGAAAATAATAAAGAGGCAAAGCGGTTTGTGGACGTAGCCCTACCCTGGGGTGACCCAAGTATATCTAGTGTCTCATGGTTTGCTTTGTGCGGTGTCATTTCTATTGTGCATTTTCTTAGTGATTTGATTATGATGTGTAGTGAATATATATTTTGTTTCTTAAGTACTTTACTTATGTTAAAGGGTAACTGAATGCTATATTTAACTCACAATGCTAAGTGCTAAGTGCTCAAGGTGCATAATCACTTGTTGTTACTGCGCTTATCTGTCTTTGATCATACCCTGCGGTGTTAATGAGGTTAATAAACTAATGCATGTTCACTTCCTAAGCATTAACTGAATATTCTGTGAAGTGCTCTTATCACAAAATCGTGTCCTAGCCTAGTTATAGACAACTATGTCCTATAACCCCCCTGCTTCTACCTCGAGTGAGACTTTGCTTGCTTCACAAATGTTTCCGAAAGGGTCGATAGTCGGGGTTTTGTTGGTGCATTGTTAAGCGTTGAACCCTGTGTCTTCCCCTGTTCCAATAATCAACAAGGGCCCACCAGTCCAACTTGGTGAGATTATTGTATATTATAGTGTAGTGTTTATTCATGTACTCATTTATTGTGATCTGGTACTAATCTGTGATTGTCCTGTACCCGTTTGTTATTCATTCGACACCTGGTATTATATTTGCTAATTCGATTTCTTGTTTGATTTAAATATAGTATAGATGTTAAGTGTGAGCAAGGTGTGAATTTTTTTATGATATCATGATTGTGATGAGTTTGGTGCACTAGAACCATATGCATTTAATTTATCTTCTTTTTCAGTGATTGGTAGACTTGAAATAGTTGTAGAGATTTTTGAAGTGTGATTTCCTATTGAATATGTGTTCTTAGGAAAGAAATCATTATTTTGGAATTTATTTTGAATTTCAAAGTGTGTTAATACAGGAGAAAATCAAGAATCCATCTTTCGTATTACAGGAGCCAACAAATGGAAAGTCTCAATGAGACATCTACTCCATGTGTAGAAACAAAGTGATTTCCAAGAATTATTAGATTGTGAGATTGTATCAAATTTCCTTTTGTGTTGCATTAAATGATTTTGAAATAATGTGTGAGTAATCATATAGGTATTGCTTGAGAATTAACATTCAAGTGTGTCATTATAGGAACAAGACAAGATTCCATCTTTTGTTTTCCTGAGCCAGTAAATGGAAAACCTTGTTTTCTGTACTAATTGATTGTTGAAGTAGAACAGTCTTTGGAGTGCATTTGAATCTTGCAAAGTGTGTGGAGTATATACTAGGAATATTTAGTTACATAGTGATTAGGACATCCACATTTTGATATATTTTCTGTTGGATTTCATACTAAGGATTGTGATTAGAGTTTAGATAAAACATAGTGTATATATGAAATGATTTAATTTCTACTATACTCACTAGACATAGTTAAAGCACATGTTTCTGGCACATATGGTGTAACAAATCTGTTTATTACTAATCTTGGTTGACATATTAATGATTGGATATATATTATACATATAATTTCACCAACACTCTAGCAGTTTCCACACCTTCGATCGTGAGGAAAAGGTTTCTTTTGAAGGGGGAGGGCATGTTAGGATCTGATCCTAACCCCTCTTCATGGGTCATTAGTTAGTAGGATATGATTTCTATGTAATAAAGGCTAACATTAATTAATAAGGCCTAATAAATAAATGAGAATAAATCAATGTAAGAAGACCTAATAGAAGCTTTCGCTTCTAGAAAGATTTTCCTCTAGAAATTTCCTTATAAGGTAGAATTAGTATAAATAAGAGTAAGAGGTATTGGATTTTTTTATTAGAGATTATTGTAATAGAGATCTTCCTTGTTGGAGGTTTCCCCTTCGAAGAGGCAAGTGAAAATTTCTATTTCTAATAAAGGTGTGCTTTCTGGTGTTGTTATGGTATCGTTCTAGCAATAATCTTATTGTTCCATTACTGCTTGCTAAATATTTTTGTTCCAGATATTATTATTCATCTGGTATATTGTAGTTACAATTATAGCAGATAATCAGTCCTCTTCCTATGTTGAATCCTCCTCTTCCTATGTCATTGTATCCACTCGGAGTATTATATTGTGATACCCCTCTTTCTGATTTGTCCTCCCCTTGAACTTTGTATGCATTTGTGGTGCATTCTCTCATTAGATCAAGTGTGAAACAATCATTTTTGTCATGTCCTACAAACTTAGAAAAATTACAAAATAAGCTTTTCGAAGTGCTCTGATATTTCTGCATCAAGGGACAAGCAGTTGGATGATTACCCATCATTTTTCATATCTCACGCCATTCCCCTCCTCATGAGGCCAAGGGGTTCGGGGCTCCTGTATCCAAATAATATTTAAAGGCTGGACACTCATTCTTATGATGACCTTCCTTTCTGCATGTAACACACCAGACTTCATCGTGATTTTCCTTCCCTTTAGAAATCTCCTGCGACTGAATTGTCAATGTTGCTAACTATGATTGAACCTAAGCCATTCTCTCCTATAGGGGATGCTTCCAACTTCATGGAAATATCTTGTGCTTCTGAATGTGATGTAATATTTTGTTGTGTCAATGGGAATTGTATATGTGGTAACAATCCTGCAATGAACCATTCACTATGCTACTCATATGGAATCTTTATCACACAACAACATCTTGTTCCAAATTCATAACCCCTTTATCACACAACAACATCTTATTCCAAGAATATAGTGATTTCAAATATCTTCCATATGTACCTTTAAAGAACTCTTTTTTAGAAAAACTATATGATTGGGTACAATCTATAGCAAACTCAATAATATAACCCCCCAATATACTATCCAGCCATAAATCAACTACGCGTGATATCCAAAAATATGGTATTAACTTGCCGAATCAAGACAAGGGTCCAACGCCTCAACAAAACAATGTGTAATGTTCCATTCTTTTCATCTAACCTTTGTAACCACTCAACCAAAACTATTGGGAAATCAACAAAGAAAATATGATGTAAGTCTGTAAAAGAATACCTCTATAACCACTTCTTCGAGTTGATCTGTGGGTTCTTATTTTGATCTTTGGAAAACTCACACTCCTTTTCCTCTAACCACCATCCTATATCTTCCTTAGTCATCCTCCACATTCCCCTCAATCACAGATCTTGGTCATGACAAGAGAACCATTTGTTGGCACATAGTGGGAAGACCCAGGGTTCAACTTGAATTCACCAACAAAACCCTCAGAAACCGGCCCTTTCGGCATCATCCGAAAGTAGGTGAAGTATCACCCGAGGTATCTATGGGAACTTCAGGAACCGAGTTTCTGTAGTGATGAAGGGATGGGAGGATATCCTCATAATCATTATACATAGAAATTTTTCATTATATGTTATATTAGGTGCACAAAAACATAATAACATGTAACATATTCATAACAATATAACATATATCATATGCACAATAAATAGAACAATCACATCATAACACATAGACACCATGATTTAATGTGGTTCACCCAAGATGGGCTACGTCCACAATGACCGACTTATTATTATATTATTTAGGACATCCATTACAAAATATGTGCATTGTGCTCATACATTATTCCCTTGCCATTCTCCTATCCCTCTATCTCTCTCTTTTACACTTCACTCTTACCTATCTTGCATACCTTGCATACATTCCATTAAATACCTTCCTTACATCTCATTTTCTCCTCCTATTTATCCCAAAACCCTTACATATTTATACAATTATAATAGGGCTTATCTTGTATCAATGGACCCAAAATTCCTAATGGATTCTAATGTTACTCCTTCCTTTGCACGTGCTGATCCATGAAAGTGCACCAACTATCTTTCCTTCTTTTGTGCATGTCACACAGTTCCCAAAACTGGTCCCACAATCCTATTCCAATAGTTTTGGAGCCCTATAGGGAAGTGATAAAACCCGAGGGACTACATAGTAGAGAAGGGGGTACACTTCCTTGGTTTGTACAGACTGAGGGGAATGCAATATTGTTGGTTGGAATTGCTACAAGAGTTACTAAACTATGCAAGTATTATGTATGTTTTTTAGGTCGAACTTCCTTTGTATATATGTTTTAGGTTGGAGTGTCTATGTGATATTAGGTCAGAGAGCCTACATGTTGATTAAAGGCCATAGAGCCTAGCATTGTTATATGTATGTACACCTGTATGGTGATGTGCACTTATGAAAGAACAAAAATAAGGCAGATGGGGTGTAACATTCCTTGTTTTAATCCTCATAAATTGTAATGTAATTGTGCAATTGTGATTTAGGATGGTGAGCCAGTAATTTTTTGGGTCGGAGAGCCTATATCGATTAAAGGTTAGAGAGCTTAGTATTGTAATATGTACATACATTGATTAATAAAAATACATTGTTGGATACAATATGAGAGGGACGATAATGTTGGGGGGGAATGATTTCATAGGAGAGGGGGATAAAGGAGGTCTACGGGAAAACCCATATCATTTTCCTAAGTTAATGTGTCATTACCATGCAATCCTTCTTTTAATTATTAGATACTCAATCATTGAATTCATGTTAGAGGTTGGGTGAGGGAGTCAAATCACCTAGTTATGACAGCATGGGATAACTACAAGAAAGCATGGGAGAAGTGTGAGAGTCAAGCAATCATCTTGGGGAAGAGTGAGGGTCAAGCAAGCATGGAGGAGGAGGAAAAGGAAATTCAAGTAAGAGAGATGACAATTTTTATTTTTGGATAGTGAGGGGAAGTTGGGTTCTGGAAAAGAGCATCAACCCTGTTGTGTATGAGAACAACCTTGAGAGGGATAAGTTTTATACTATAAATGTTGGTTGTGTGCCTGTAATGTAGGTTGTGTCACTACAAGGATAACACCTTGTAGAAGAGGTTTTTGTAGATATTTTTATTGTTAAAATACTGGGAAAACTTTTCAAAAAACCCTTTGCTACAACGTCTTTTATCCGTAGTAGAGGTTTTAACAGATGTTCCCTATAACAAAAAAATAAATTTTGGTGTATATTTTAGTAGAGTTTTTTGTTTTGTTTTTGGGTGTAGGTAACATGCACTGGTGGATACATAAACCTAGAGAGGACCAATCCTCGTATAGTTATTATGCACTAGTTCCATATTTGTTTGTTATATCTTGCACTAGTGCTCATATAAATATTATGCAATGGTTCATTTTTTCTTCTTATGGCACACCGATGCTCATATAATTTGTTCGCACCATTGCATATATTACAATGTGCATAAGAGGGAAGTGAAATTTTGAACATTTGAGGTGATATGTCGACGCCATTATTTGTTACTAAGAATTGATGAAAATATTATATGTAAATCACATTGCATATTGTAATCACGTGCATATTAATATTTTTAAATGATAAATATAATCACGTGTTATGTCATTTAAAGTAACGATAATTTTTCACAATTTTTAGTTCAATGCTTCAATGTAATTAATAGGAACCAATGTGTATGACTCATAAAAATGCATTGATGTCTACTTTATGGAACACACCATTTAGTGAGTTCAAAATAATACGATATGCCAATATGTATATATTTTAATTATTTATATTTTTTTACAAATTTTCTATTAATTATCTCAAAATCAAATATTTTTTAAAATAATATTGTTTTTATATTTTGTTATTGTATTTTGATATAATGATTGAGTTAATGTATTATCCAACAAATTACACCTATGTTATTTGTAACAATGTAAATCATCCATAATCCATATATTAATTAATCAACAACACAACATTTTACAACATTCAATAATGCAATAAAATAATAAACCCATTTTATTATATATGAATAAGAGAACCATCATCATACAAAATGGGACAATGTAAAGGTCCACAATAATCAAAGTGAAACCAATATGTAATTGTTACACTTTTTGGTAACATGTGATGTAATTGACACAATATGTCAAGTACATTAAACAAAATCCCTGATTTTCACAAACAAATATTCCAAAACATACAACTAGCAGTAACATTCAATTATATATATTGTCATTCATCACTTGAATTTTTGTCATCCCCCAAGCTACATCCATGCCTCATTTCATCATCACTTGTAGGTGGAATTTTACTTTGGTTATTTAACCTAACATTTGCTTGATCGACTTGTTTTTTATGTTCCGCCTCTTCATGTTCCATCTACAAACATAGAAATAAAGTGTAATAAGCATATCTATATTTATATACTAGAATATAAATGATTATGTAAATAAAAAAACATACAATAGTAGCAACTGCTTCATAAACAATACACATTCTTTTGAATCCATGTTGCATGTTGTCTCTCAAAGTCTCTTATGTTGGTTGCACTCCATACTTCGTTTCCCACATGTTTAATACACCATAAAAAAGAATAGTCAATATAACTAATATAAAGGTTTCTAGTTGTTCCATTAAATAAATGAGGGAATTTAAACAAAGTAGCTACTTCCAAATTGTTCAATTAAAACTTTATACTTCAACATATACTCAGAATCCATACTTAACCCAATGTCGATGAATTCTTCAGTTGGTTTTACTTTGTATGTTAGCACCTATTAGAAGACATCCATGGAAGAGTGTAAATTAATTATTTAAATATAAAGATCGCAACAAATATGAAATATTAAGTAACACCGAAAATGTAAGTACTCACAAACTTTTCAATCAACATTAAAGTTGATAATATATATTTAATCTCATACTATTCATTTTGAATTATTGTATACATTAGCAAATTTAGAAATTGATGCCATCAATAAATTTGGTATTTACAATGTGGAGGAAATGCAACCATGGGTTAGATTGTATAAAGAGAAAAAAAGGAAATGGGATAGTGACAGGAAATAATTCAAATCATTGAATGGTAGAAGCATGCTTATACTGATTATTTAGAAGAGACTATGCCAAAAGTCTATCAGAGGATTTGGGTGGTTGACCATATCAAAAAGAAATATGGCATGTCTAGTCCTTACCCATTTGGAAAGAGTTGGATGAACTAAACATAGGGATTAGGTGCAACAACTCTGTAATAATCTCTCTGAGTAACACATTCAATTTATAATGCACATTTGAATTATAACATGCATCATGTATTTATTAATTCTTGTGTTATTAGACATATGACACCATCCTTTGTTGCCATTTTTACAGGTGCATTTGTTCCCATTTATGTGGGAATATGGAAATTATTTTCACACTAAGGATGTTGATGATGGACACATCGCAGAAGAATGTGAAGTAGAGGTTGAGTTTGACCAATCTAGTCATGTTAGCCACCGTGATCAAAATATAATAGAGGGGAAGTTAGGTTACATTGGAAATTATCAAGAGTTCATGCAAGTGGACTTCTCATCTTTTCAATGTGTTGTTTTTAGTTGCAAATGGTTGGATACCTTTGACCGAAGAAATGTAAGGGAATATCATGACAATGGACTAATATGTATTAACTCTGAAAAATGTGAGTTGAAACTAAGGAGCCTCATGTTTTCCTAAAACACTGCAACCAAGTGATTTTTACCCAGATGTGTTGGATGGGGATTGGTGGTTTGTACTGAGACATGATCCAAGATAAAAACATATTTTTGAGAACAACAATGTTATAATTCCAAGCGAGGAAGATAATCAGGGTGTTGACAATGAAGAGTGATATGTAAATGTTATGTTTCAATATTTATATTGTAGATGTGTCAATTTATTATCGGTATCTATAATTATCCAATTATGTTTTTTTTTCTTCATTTTATAATGTTGGATATGAAAAGTTAACAACCATTTATAACCATCATAATGAAAATACATTAAATAGTACAAGCATAAAATGTGGTTTTGATATATTTTTATTGTTTATTATAGCAAATTTAGGTTGTATTATATTAACATATATTTATGTTAACTTTTGAATTACTAAGAATTAATTGAGATATCACAAAGTTGATAACGTATTAATATAATATAGTAGGAAAGATTTATTTTAAAGTATATTTTATTTTTAAAAAATGATGATATTAAAAAATCAAAGCTTAAATTTTTTATTGTTTGAAAAAATCAAAATCAAAATAAATATATACTTAATTTGATGGAACTTCTAAGGGAAATTCCAACAAAACAACTTATTGCAACATATGTGAGTTGTGGAAAAACACTTGTGGTGTTTTCATTACCAACATGGATGGTATTCCCAACCTTAACTAGTATAACTATCATGGCCTTCACCTATTCCACTCCATCATTTAGCTTTGTAAACATATAAACTTATATTAGTCATTTTTTTTACATTCTCCTTGAAACAAGTGTAAATATAGGGAGGAAATGGAAATTCTAAAAGAGTCTTTTCTAGAGCCTAGTCACAATTGTAACACCCCATTTTTAATCCCTTGATTATATGTAAATAATGTTGATTAATGATTGCCATGCCATGGAATATAAACATTGTAAATGCATTGTTTTTGTAATTGAAATATTCTGCACAACTGATTGAAGGGTGGATCATCAAAATTGTCCATGATACCACAAGAGAGATTAGTAAGGAGGCATAGACATGTGATTCACGTGTTAAAATACCCCAAGCCACCTTGAAGAATTATGTTGGGAGAAATAACCATTACTTCCCTTTAACTTAATTTTGAAGCCAATCATTAAATAAATGAAAATTTGGTGGTTGAGTAAGTACTTCCAACGTAAATGTATTAGATTGAATGTTGGTAAGTCCATGGGGATTATGGACAACCTTTAGCTACCTGGAAGAACTCGTGAACCTTCTAGGAGAATAGGAGAAGAACACACGGGTATGTTCAGAGAAGGGGAACAAAGAGACAACAAAAAGAAGATGAGGAACATGAGAAAGTACGTTGTGCATGTGGGCATAGGAGATCTCATGCACCAGAGGAAAAACTCATGTAGAGGAAGACATAATAGATTTGGGTAGTAGGAACCCACAAATTGACAAGGAATTTCTAAATTAAAGTATGGAATATTCCATGAGTAAGAGAAATATGAAGATGCAGAGAGTGTGGAAGAATCTCATAGGAGTGGAAGAACCCACGCATGGAGCAGACAAGAATGAGTCTTATAGAAATATTGTTTGAATGACTAGTTTGAGAAGCCAAAAACCTGACCAGAGTTGAGAGGGTCATGGGATTGAAGATGGGAGGGCATATGATAAACCTAGTGGAGGCCCTAGGCATGGTGGGTGTAATGGTTTTCAAGCAGTGGTTGTGTGAAGGAGAGTGACCTTCAACTTTTCAAATTTTCCCTAGGATCTTGAGTGATTTCCCTAATGGTATCATGGCTTGGAACACGGGTGGCTAGAATGCAAAGATCTAATGCATTTGAGCCCGTGGTTGGATGGAAATGCATTCACCCTCAGTTAGTTGGGTTGGCTGCAAATTTTATAAATATAAGTGTGTATGCATGTTTAATGGGATTAATACATGTTTCCTTTGCAAGTATCTATTCTTGTGTAGTTATGGAAATGAATGAATTGTGTATGTTTTTCACATTTGAGTGAATGAACTCTGTATTTTCTTTTGAAGGTTAAGAAATATCCATATTGGTATAATGGATGTAATTTCATGTCTATGGAATAGAGTCTATAAGGAAAGTGAATGGTTGTATTGCCTATGTTTTCCCATATGAACAATAATATATCTTTTGTATTGGGTTTTCCTATGAAAGGAAATCAAATTTATAATCTAAGGAATGAATGGATGTGTGAACTTGTAAATTATTCTCTCTGTTAAGTTCAATTCTACATAGCTTATATTCCCTATAATGCATGCATATATGATCTGTAATGCCATAGGTTGGGACTTTATGAGTTGTCCTGAATTGTTGGTATGTAAAGATGGAATGGATGAAATGGGAAATTTGTAGGATACAAATCAAGGGTATTGTTATCCCTCAAGATGTTCCAGTTTATTATTGGAATGATGCCAAGGCACTCCAGGGGATAAAAATCAGGGTGAGTCTTAAATCCATATGTGAAATATGTAAATTTTGCGACATTTATTTAGTTTTTTCCTCTCTCTTTCTCAAAACTCTTGGCCCTCAAACAGTCTTAGCTCATATGATAAAAAATCTTGACCCCAAGAGGCATATTTACATGATTGTTTCATAAAATTAAGATTTAAAGGTGAGTGAAGTGGTGTATTAGAAGATAAAAAAAATAAGTGAACAAGGCACTATAGAGAATGAATCTTGTATCTTATGGAAATAGAATAACGTGCTGAGCAATTAAGAATTCGGTAGTTCTAACATATGTATACATATCAATAAAACATGCTTCAAACAATTATACATCCTCATACATTCAAATGCATGGAGGTACCCTCTACATATCATTTAAATGCATAAAGAAATGACAAGAAATGGTCATTTGTTAAGAGGAAATCACTTCTATGCCATGACTATACACCACACAATAACATTGAATATGTTTCATACATTGTTGCTTGAGATTTTATTAATGGTATCTAATACAAGAAGCCATATGAGAGGGGTGGCTTTCCAAGAACAAAAAAAAAAAAAGAGAGTTACATACTGAAACATAATGCAAGGAATGAATCTCTTGGTGTTTGTTGCTTTTACTATCTATATGTGATTAAGGTTTCTGATCTAACAAATTTGGTTGTATGAGCCTCTTAAATTCCCCAAAGTGCCAACCCTAAGAATGAGCACTTTGTATTCCTTTATAGATGTCTTAATTTGTGAGAAAACCATTCATTTGATCCAAAATTGCTTCTTGAAACTAGATGCAGGTTTTTAGTTCTTGATACCACCCCTAGTTTTCCAACCAATTTTACTTAGGCTTACCACCATATTTTTAACCTATTGATGTTGTTTTGTGGAGTGTTATCTTTGTCCAATTGAGCTTATTTATTTATTATTCTAGGTGACTCAATTGAACCTTTGACTCTTGTGTTGGACATGGTCAACCTTTGAATAGTTGAGGTCCTTTTCTAGCTAGTAGGATGGATAACCATTTCCTCTGAGCTACCACCACTCCATAATGAGGAGCACCATTGACCAAATATTTTAATCCTCTTACTCAATATTTTGCATAGTGTTGGTCAACTTGTGAAATTTTACCTTAGGATGGACTACCAGATGTCCTACTTCTCTCAAATTTGAATTGATAAGAGTATAGAGGGACCTTCTACCATTTTTCCATTGTAGAACACATTCTCTATACATTTGTAGCTAGGATGGTTCGTATTTCTCTCCTAAGGGGAGAGAATGTGTAGGTGGGTCATCTCCTATGATACCTGGCATCTGCATAACCAATGAAAATCCCCACCACCTCCCGTGGCTCACGTGACCTCCTGGTATAGGATGGTTCACACTAAGGAGTCAAATTAGCTCTTAGGCTCTTGTTGAACCCTCAAATTATTTCTCCAAGGAATTTTATCTTTTCCCTGCACAAAAAAATCACATTCACGAGGGTCCTGATACTCCAGTGGAGTCTTCCACGTGACCTTGGGCCAAAACTTGTGGGCTAGCTTTCAACTTTAGCGAAGAATTTGGGACTTCAGAGCTTTGGGCTTCGGGAGTTCCAACTACAATACACAATATTTCCTAAATGTCGAATTTGTGAACAAACGAACTATGTGGAAGATCAACGGTTCTCAACGTATGCCAAAATCTACAGTTCACAGGTATTTCGGGCCCCTGGGCTTTGGGAGTTTAACCTCTCCAACATGCGATACCCCCAAATGTGTGAACTCTAAATTAGTAGATTGGACAATTGTTGTTCACCCTAGATCAATGGTTGATCTTTACTTCATGCTTTGGGCTTTAGATCCTTTCACAAAAAAACAACTTAAATCTTCTATAGTGTCGAAATGGTGAACTCATGAAGGGTTTTGATCAACGATCCATCTGTCCTCGTATATGGACGATCGAGATATTGTTTGGTCTTCAGGCCTTCAAGATTTCTTGACCCAAGCAAACTTACACTCAGTTTCCTCTAGAGTGATAGATCTCCAGATTCTGAGATCTGTTGACATGTGGCTCTTTGTGCCAATGGCTAGGATATATTCCAAGCTTCGAAACTTCGGGAGTTCCACACACTTTTACTACAACACTTCCAAATCACAGGATTGTCAGACTTTTGAACAACACTAGATATACAAACATGTGTTCTCACAAATGGATGATCCATACCCACTCCAAATTCTGAGACTTCAGGAAACTTGTCTCCTTTGCACGCAACACATGGAAATCATCGAATTCACAAAGTCTTAGGGAGTTAACACCTGCGTGACTTTCCCAGATCTGGCGGCTATGAAAGATATAATTCCTCCTCTTTGATCAAATCTCGTCCACTCAACCTTGAAAATGAAAGGGTTCTTTCTCCAAAGGGTTATGTTTGATGTCCCTCCTGATATTTATCACTCGAAGTGATTCAAACTTCTGAAACACACCTTATGCTCCACTGAAACTTGAAACTTGAAGATTTTTTTAAAATCCTCCCATGCACTCCTTGTGCTCATATTCCTTGAGTCTCTTTCAACACTTGACTGCGTGTTGGCCCTTTGCATGCCTTTCGCATGTATTCTTGAGCTTCTATACTCCACTGAGTTATACGTGCACTTCTTGCACTCACTCTGCATAATTCACGTTATCTCTCATGAGCTACCGAGTCTGAAAATGACGCTGCCTTCACACTCATTGCGTGGCCACTCTGCACTCCTTGCACCTTTGTTTTCAGAAGAGAAAAAATTGAAACTTATATAACATCATAGGTTCATTCATTCAATCATGAAATACACACATAGACATATAAAACACAGAAACCAAAGAACACAACATTACCCAGTTATTCACAGGTAAGCATATGCAGAGATCTGAAAGCAATTCTCTTCTATTATATTCATTCTGAAATATTTACATAGGTTTTTACATATCTCCACTTCTTCTCTTCTTCATCAAGATAACAATAAAATCCAACAACAAATTACATTATTCTTCAACAACTCTCAACAACCTCATTTGGGCATAGATTACATATATTTATACATGAAGGGGATTCTCGAGCCTTCCTTCCAACTACGCTAGTGCTTTCACATCATAATAAAAGAATTCTACCACTAAGACTTTTTATAATTAAATGGGCATTTACAATATAGATACGAGTCGATGCTCAAAATATATACAAACCCTTAGGCATTAAAGAAATTACAATCTCCTGCGATCTCATATGATGGATCAAGCCTAAAAACATTAAAGGGATTTTAATTTCAATACTTTCAAAACAGTAAATGACGTGCTCCCCTTGGGATAAAAAATAGTTTGAGTGCACATGTTGGATGTTGAGTTTTCCTTCACTTGGCCTCATTGAACGTTGATGGTGATGCTTATGCATCATACTCATCTGGACAAAAATATTCATGGACTCCTATCCATGAGCTCCTGTACTATCCTTCCATGCTTCTGGATATTAGTTTCAGTTATCCAACTGACATCTTCTGCTAGATGATCTTTCCACTTAACCACATACTCATAATAATTTTTTCACCTAGTCTTCTTAGCAATCCTTTGATTCAAAATCTTCTCTATCTGTGGCTTCTCTGATATGGGCGTCTGTGGCTTCCAATGAATCTCCTCCTAACCATATGTCCATTCTGTGTAATCCATCTTGTAAAGGTATAAGTATGCTACATTGAATATTGGTGATATTACAATGTCCTCTGACAATTTAATCTCATATGAATTTGCAACAAATTTTCTGAGGATCTTACAAGGTCCTATATTTTTCATCTTCAACTTGTTATATTTCCCTTTTGGAAATCTTTCCTTCCTCATATGTGCTAAATCCTGATCTCCAATTTCAAAATTTACCTTTCTTCTCCTCTGGTCTATTATTCTTTTGTATTTCTAGCTTCTTTTCTGTAGTTGTCCCTTGATCTAATCATGCAACTTTTGCATCTCTACAACAAAGTCCTCTGCTCCTGCATTTTGGAATTCATCTTGTCTCAAGTCTCTTAATTATGAAATTCCTCTTAGATGCATTCCATACACTATTTGGAATGGGATCTTACTAGTACTCCTATTTGGTGAGTCATTATATGCAAACTCTACTTGTGGAAGAATTTGATCCCACTAATTGTTATGTCCCATGAACAAACTTCTTAACATGTTTCCTAAACTTTGATTCACTACCTCAGTCTATCCGTCTGTCTGAGGAGGATATGTTGAACTGAAAAACAAATTTTTCCCCAACTTCTTCCACAATGTCCTCCAAAAGTGTCCCACAAATTCAGTATCTTTGTCTGAAACTATGCTCCTGGGAAACCCATGTAATCTCACAATTTCCTTGAAAAACAAATTTTCTATGTGAGTAGCACTATTGGTTTTGTGACACGATATGAAATGTGACATCTTCAAAAATATGTCAACTACCACAAATATTGAATCATTTCCCCTCTGGGTTCTTGGCAATCCTAGAACAAAGTCCATACTTATAGCATCCCATGGCCTATCCAGAATAGGAAATGGTTGATACAATCCCGTGTTCTGCTTCTTTCCTTTAGCATATTGGTAGATTTTTCATCTATCCATGAACTTATTCACATATGAACTCATGCCTAGACAATATTATGAAGAACTCAACCGAACATATGTTTTATCATAGCCAAAGTGTCCAATCAATCCTCCACTATGATTCTCCTTTAGCAAATTATCCCTCATTAAGAATTTTGGGATACACAATCGACTTCCCTTAAACCATAGTCCATCTTGGATAATATATTCCATCCATTTATTTTTGTCCCTTAGAAAATGGTTCTCACATGCTTCATACGTTTCTTTTAAATCTGGGTCTTCTTGACACATCTCCTTGAGGTTTTCAAACCCCAATGTGTCCGCTTGAAATTCCTGCAAGATCAAACATCTCCTGCTCAAAGAATATGAAACTTTGTTAGTGATTCCACTAATATGTTTAATAAAAAAGTAAAATGTTACATGAATTATACCCATTTGGCATGTCTCTGGCTCAATTTATCTTGTGTGGTTATAAACTGCAAATCCTGATTACCAGTATACAAGACAAGCTCCTTCAGAATAATATAATGCCTCCACTTTTTCAAATCTCGAATCACAACATAACAATCCTTTTCATACGTGGAATACATTCTCTTAACATCATTCAACTTCTCACTGAAATAAACAACAGGCTTATTGTCTTGACTTAAAACTGCACCAATGGCCACTCCACTAGCATCACACTTAACCTGAAAAGTCTTCTTAAAATATGGTAGAACTAGAATAGGTTGTTCTGTTTTATTTTCTTTCATCACTCTAAATCCTTTCTCAACCTCTTCTGTCCAATCAAAAGATCTATGCTCCTTCTTTATGGTGTCCAGTATGGGTGCACAAATACTACTGAAATTTCTGATGAATTTCCTATAAAAACTTGCCAATCCATGAAAACGTCTTACTTTGAACAAACTTATTGGAGAAATCCAATCTCTTATTTACCTTACCTTCTTTGGATCCATTTTCAATTCATTTTAAGAGATTATGAACCCCAAATATACAAGTTTTGTTTTCATGAAAGAACATTTCTTCAAATTCACCAACAACTTCTTTGTTGCAACCTCCTCAACACCGTCTTCAAGTGTCTCAAATGCTCCTCTTCACTCCTACTGAATATTAGAATGTCATCTAAATAAAAAACCATAAACTTACCAATAAATTCTTTGAGTACTTTGTTCATCAACCTCATAAACGTACTCGGTGCATTTGTTAATCCAAATGATATAATACACCGCTCATACAACCCTCATTTGTTTTTAATGTTGTCTTCCATTCATCTCCCTCTCGCACCCTAATCTGATGATAACCACTCTTCAAGTCTATCTTGGAAAAATAACTAGCTCCACTCAAGCAATCCATTAAGTCATCCATTCTGGGTAAAGGAAATCTATACCTGATGGTTATCTTGTTGATGGATCTATAATCTATACACATTCTCCAACCTCCATCCTTCTTCAGACTCAACAGATGATGCAGACGCGCCACCCAGGGCATGTCCGCTCACAGGACCTTCTCTCCTTTCTCGTCCCGAAGAAACTCAAAGGTTCCCTAATTCCCTATCGGGAAATATTCCACCCACAACAACTAAACACAGGGCCTCCCTTTCTTCTATTGGGGTTTGGATACCTGTGATATTCCAACAACTTGGATCACCGATCCCCGATGCGCTCCTTTGTTTCTTTTAGCCCCACCTGGCTAAGCCCTTAGTCCACACGACCGGATTCTATAAGACCATAGCCTTATACTCCTTTCGTCGGGGTTTCTGACTTCAAAATCCTGATGCGCTCAAATACCCGTTAGCCTTCTAGGCTAAGCTCTTCGTCTATGTGACCTCCTCTATATGACCATAGTCATCACTTCCATCGGGGCTACGGGGTTTCTGATGTCAAAATACACTCACCCCTAAGACTCACGATCCTTCAAACCCCGATGCGCTCTTATACGCGTTAGCCCTCCTGGCTATAGGCTTTGACTCATATGACCATTAACCTGTGACCGCAGTCTTATCCCCATCGGGGCTATGGGTTTTCAAATGTTGAAAAACACTTACCCACGGGATTCCCGATTTCTCGAATCCCGATCCCCCGTCAGGCTGACAACTGGCTTCCACTACGGTGCCTAACCCTTTTCTGACGTGCTGACAGCTGGCCGCACTCTGGCACCTTCCTCCTCGTCGGGGTTTTGCGGTTCGCGATTTCGCGATGCACAAACACTTTGTCACCGGGATCCCCGATATCCCGATGACTCAAGCACCGACAGACGACCTCCTTGTCGGGACTTTTCCCGATGACGCTGATTGCCTCCATGCGTCCTCCTCCGATGGACGGTCTCTATTTCTCCAGGGTTTCACGACTTGCGATGTCCTAACTCTCTTGTTCTTAGGAAACCCGATACGTCGATTCCCGACTCTCTTTGGACTCCTGACACGCGTCCCAAATGATGGACAGTCCAGATCTTCCCAGGGCTTCAGGGTTTCAAATGTCGAAAAACATTTGAACACAAGAACACCGATCTTTCGAATTCCGACGGTAAACCTCGTGTAGCTCCTGTCCAATCTGACGGTTGACGGGTAACTGATCGACGATCCAACGACTCACGCCCCCTGGAGCTTGAACTCCGAACACGACCGTAACCTCCTTGCCTCTTTAGCAGATCCAATGGATGGCACGATTTCACAAATCCTCTCCACAATATCCCGACCGTTGATTTCCTCCCTTTGCCAATTCCTTGAGAATGACCAAGTATTCCTCCGTGAAATTTGTCCACCCACGGTGCAACTGTGCAACACCTGTTTTAAACACTCCATGGCACGAACTTCCAGTGCTTCTCTTTGACAAGCTTAAAATCTTTATCTCTCCTGAGCTTCCACAGTTCTGAGTCTCCACAAAGACTATTGCACGCACTCCTTGCGACAAATCCTCAAACACTTCTAAGTGTTGAGCTCTTTTGACTCTGCGCACACCTGCAGCAGCAGTCCTTCAATACTTCGCCCAGTTTCACGACTGAGACTCTCCTTATCCTGCGCACTCCTTGCATGGCTCCTATAACCCAATTTCACTTCTGAGTGAATGAGAACAAGAGTTAAACTATCTGAGCCTTCTGTCAACGCACTCCTTGCGGACGACTTCAACTGCACTCCTTGCAGGAATCCTTGCTCAGAT
>ML868523.1:0-14702 GCA_009831015.1 Picea engelmannii
TTTTTAAAACTTCCCTTTCACAAAACTCCTTAGTTAGCAATCACCATTTACTCATTACTTATAGTTGTCATATATAATCAGTTGTATGTGAACATATATCAACAATAGATAACAAAAACATATATCATCAACAAGTCATCACCACAAGGAACACAAAGAACATAATATGTATGTACAATTTTCTTTTTATTACGGACTACAATCCTTGGGATATCAACAACAACTGAATAGAAATACAACTCCATAAGAGAACCGACTCTATAATGCAAGACTGAACTTACACAAATCAACACCAACTGAGAAGAGGAATCAATCCTCAATAGATACCAATATTTCAACAGGTACGCGACCTGTCAGTAGTGCAGCACGCGTATGTACACACCCTACCAGTAGTACAACTCATGTATGTACACGGCTTGTCTGTACTACAGCCTGTGTATGCCTTCTGAGTAACTAGGGTTTTCTCTTCATGAAAAACTCATATCCTCTGCAACCTTCTGTCACATTCACTTCTATCTGTCACTATCCAATCTGAACCATAATCAATCACAACAGATCTATGCTCTCCAACAATTTACCCATGCTCCTCAACCATACAATATGAATGTTACTTAATCTTGTATAAGAAACCAGTATACTATGGAAATCATATCAGTACTGAAACATAAGAGTGTTTCTCACTCCATCAACCAACACAAACCAAATCACAACAACCATACCAAGAATGCCTTAATCATTCATCATACAATAAGCAAGAGTATCCATCAAGACAACCATGTAACCATACCAGAGTTTCTATGGAAGCTTTGAGCCCATACAATGCAGATCTGGAACTTGATTCAGACTTCAAGAACCTGGCATCATCTCACACTCAAGTCTTCATGACTTTATCCAACTGTACGTGCTCTGCCTTCCTTCATCCTGCATGTGTACACGTTCTTTTTCACTGTATCCCACATATGTACACGCTCTATCCCATTGTTTCTCGCGTACTCCTTCATAAACTAGGGTTTCTGAACTTCTGAAACTTTCGTCGTCATGATATCAGACTTACGAAAACTTTGATGCGTCCATGAGATCCTCTAGTCAATCTCTCTCACAGAATAGATCTTCAAGATATGCTCAAGAGATATATGTAACAAGAGACCCTTGCCTCTTATTTATACTCTCCAAGTAGCTTCCTTAGAAGCATCTTCTAGGACACTTTGTTCACATACCCACTTTGTCCACATAGTCACCTATGTCCAACTTTGCTCAATTTTCCACTTGTCCATATATCCAATAGCCACTTTACCACTTAACCCATTTTCCTTCCATAATTAGAAATTTCTCCATTTACTTGATTATTTAAATAATCCTCATTGACTTTGTCACTTCACTTTATTATTTAAATAAACCTCTTTGACTTTGTCACTTCACTTTTAAATAATTTATTCTTTGTAAGCACTTTGACTTCTTTGACCTTTTGGGGCTTCAAGCCAACATATGAGGGTCCTCCAACTTCGTAAGGCCATAACTCTCAAACCGTGAGGAGTTATGTCACATTCCACATACCACTGGAAATGGCATGGAAAGCACTATCCATCTAGGATAGTTTTACTGACAAATTCATTGATATTCATCTCATTATTCCACAATTAAGTATGGGTTCTCTATCCATACTTATAGGATAACTCAATCGCAAAGCATCTTCCCATGAGGGATTTCACCATAAGGGGACCACTTTGGAGTTCATCCATTTGTACTTCTTATCAAGAAAATAATGAGTCATATTTACATCAATCCAACTATACATCCCATATCAATGAAACCACATCGATCTGTCTTCATCTATGCATCATATATCAATTACAACTCATTGATCCATCTTCATATATGCATGACATCATATAACTATGAATCCATTCACATCAAATACAATACATATTACATCAATATGCTATGACAAGACATTGTTCCTTTGACATCAATCATTTGACCTTTGACATCAATCAATCAATCCTTTGGCATCAATGGCAACATGATCCAACAATCTCCCCCTTTTTCATTGATGGAAATACCAACATTGATGTCAACACCAATCATTGATGTCAACATGTAGACTAGGCATTGCTCTACATCAATAGTCATCTCAATCACATCAATGTGACTATCTCTCCCCCTTTCACATCAATGGTAGTTCTCTCCTTGGGGATGATCCCCCTGCCTGAACTCTCCTTGGAGATGTTCTCCTTTCCTGGATGGCTTGATCTTCCTCTGAATAATCTCTCCCCTTTTGAAAAAGAGATATCACTCTGATGTAATGTTGAAGATATATCTTTCATGCTTCCCCTGTGACCATCGCTTCCCCTGGAACTATGCCTTTGTTCTCTTTCTCCAAATATAGGGCTCCTTTTCCAAGTATTTATCTTTACATATGATAAATCTCTCCTCTTGGAATCATGGGAAGAAGAATGACTCCCCGTATGGGTATGTCTCCCCCTATCTTCTCTGCAATATGAACAATATGCTACCACTGCAATATGCTTCTGCTACAAATTCTACTGCTCAATTGGAATATATATCAACCACTCTTTCTATGACGATCCTTGGACCTATCCATGCATCAAAATTGTGCCATACCATACATAATGAAGCAAAAGATATTTCGACAATGAAATAGAGAATCATGAACAAAACATCAACCAAGTACATCATGTGCCATGTTGTGTGCCAACCATGCACAACACCCATGTACATCAACCATGTGCATCAATGCCATAGAATATTCCATAAGATATCATCAATGGAGTGTATCAACCATATTATTCTACAAACATGCCAACCATGTGCTTCAAACAAGTGTCATATCACCCATGACATTCTTCCACCATGAACCAAGTGCCACAATCATGTATCTCAATCAATCAAGTGTCTCAACTATATGATCCATATATCATGTACCAAAGTATATGCTAAACAAGTAATACCAATGATGTGCTTTAGCCAAGTACTATCCCCCACAAACATATACCATCTATGAGTGCATCACATGGACTAAACATGTATCACCAAGCAAGTGAATCAACCATGCACCAATACCACAACAAGATGAACCTCATACATGTATTCCATATTCATTATAAAACATGTGCCAATCAAACTGCTAGTAGGTACCTCTAAGAATGTACCAATCATGCATCAACTATGGATGAAGATATGACTCATCAATGGTGTACAACATGACCACTTCATCAAATCATCAACTACATGTCCCAATATGTAGCCCATCCATATGCCAAATGCATGCACCAATATATCCAACAAATATGCTTCCAATAATACATCATAAGATATATCAATGAAAATCAAATATGTATTAGCCATGTATCCCAACAGATCAACCTCAACCTCCATTCACTACAACAAATACTAAGAATTCAAAGATACATGTAATATAAGTGTGCCTCAATAGATCAATGATATCTCTAGCTAGCATCATCATGATATATCTCATAACCAAAGTGCCATAACTTCATTTTCACAACCAACATTGTTCCTCAACAGAAAAGTGTCTCGGTCCACACTCTAGGGTTAGTACCATGCATCTAAAACCATATGTCATCACTATACATACATCAATTATGTATGCCAACATGTAATCATGAAAACCTGCAAAAAACATGTCAGATCCTGCAACAAACCATGTCAAACCCTGCAACACAGAGTTATACCATCATACCATGTTGCAACTCATATGCATAAACTTTTTCCCAAGGGTTTTACCACAGATACATGACCTGCTACATAGACAGATCATGTATGTACACGATTGTTACCATTTTAACCCACACACACTTCTGAAGATGGAAAACTTGAGCTTCCCTTAAGGCTTCCATTATGTTTTGATTGTTCAGATTTCTTCACCCACTTCTGAAGGTGTCCCAACTACTCATAACTTGAGCTCTGAGCTTCCATGTTTTCAAAAATGTCTTCCTTCCTAACTTAATTCCTTCTTCTATTCAGTCTATATGAATTCCTCATCATGGAATTTCTTCTTGTGTTCCAACAATCATGGGATTTGTGGCCAAATCCACTAGAGTTGTAGCATCTCATGGTGTGACAATGAGCAGCAATGTGACCTACTTGATCACATCTCCAACACCTTAGGGTGTTATGAAATCTTTCATTATCTCTCCTTGCATAAAATCTACATTCCAAAGCTTTGTGACCATATTCATTACATGAGTAACATTGACCATGAAAAACATTTTCATACCTTTGCTTTGGTGTCCATCTTGAAGGTGTCTTGAATTTTCTTTGAGATGTAAATATGGCTTCTTGACGTATTCCTTGCTTTGTTCTTTTGAAAGTTTCCTTCCCTTGTGTATATGGTTGACTTGCAACATCTTTTGAGAATGAGGAACTTACCTCAATCTTCTTTGACTCGGTGCTTTCTTCAACATGCGTAGCTTCTTTGTTGTATCTAAGACCTAATTTATCATTTGGTGATAATTGACTACCCAAGATATCATTTAAGATTGTTGAGCTATTCAAGAATTTGTTTGACTTTTCTACTTTCTTTCTAAGATCAACAACTTCAGCTTCCAACTTATGACATGACTCTTCCTTTTCATTTACTTGATTCTTTAGTAATTCCTCTACCCTTTTGGCTTCTTCAATTTGGGTCTTGAGATAGACATTAACTTCAAGAATTTTGCTAATCTCATCATCTAGCTTGTTATTCTCTTCTATTTCATTATTTAGTCTTTTGATCTCTTCTTCTTTTTCTTCTAATTGAGTCCTTTTAATTTATTCTTGTTCCTTGAGCATTTTCTTTAACTTCAAGATATGCCTTTGATTCTTTTTAAGAAACTTTTTAATGTTATTAGAAAGATAGCTATATTCTGTATAAAAATGGTCATAGTTGTATTCAAATAGACCTCATTCAACTTTCCTTTTAATATATGATAGTTCTTATTCTACTTCTTCCATGGGATAGCTATCATTTAATTCTACACATACTATCTCTAGGTTTTCTTCTTCACTTGTAGAGAAATATTCAACATCATCACATTTTGAAATATTGCAATCAAGGTTTTTTGGAGATTCTTTACCTTCATTGATCTTGATATAGTTGTCTTCAAGGTCTTCCTTTTTGCCAACATCATCACATTTAGAATCATTGAAAATAGAGGCTTTTGGAGATTCTTTACCTTCATTGTTCTTGATCGAATTGTCTTTAGTGTCTTCCTTCTTGCTTTGGTATGTATACTCTAGCTTTAGCCATAGATCCTTGGTGGAAGTGCATTGTTCCATGATCTCTTTGATAGAGCTTGAGAGTCCACTAAGAATAGTCTTGAGAGCCAATGCATCATTCTTATTTTCTTTCCTTTGAGATGCAAACTTTGAATTGTTCTTCAAAGGAACCGATCCACCAATAGTTGCCTTCCAAATACCCGCTCCTATTTCCTTCAAATGAGCCTTCATTTCTATTCTCCAAGTAGAATAGTTTTCCTCATCAAGGATTGCAACTTCATGATCCATTTGTGTGTCCATGGATCTCCTCCAAGTTTGTTAGGTATTATAGTGAAGGCCTTCTCTGATACCAATTTTTGGACCGACCGACCACACTGAGAGGGGGGATGAATTAGTGTAGGGATATTTTTAAAAATTCTCTTTCAAAAAAATCCTTAGTTATCAATCACCATTTACTCATTACTTATTGATGTCATATATAATCAGTTGTATGTGAACATATATCAACAACATATAACAACAACATATATCATCAACAAGTCATCACCACAAGGAACACAAAGAATACAAGATGTATGTACAATTTTCTTTTTATTACGGACTACAATCCTTGGGTTATCAACAAAAACTGAATAGAGTTAAAACTTCACAAGAGAACTAGCTCTATAATGTAAGACTCAAATTACAAAAATCAGCACCAACTGAGAAGAGGAATCAATCCTCAACAGATACCAATCTGTCAACATGTATGTGACCTCTCAATAGTGCAACGCGTGTATGTACGCACCCTACCAGTAGTACAACTCGTGTATGTATGCGACCTGTCTATACTATAGCTTGCGTATGCCTTCTGAGTAATTAGGGTTTTCTCTTCATGAAAAAATCAGATCCTCTGCAGCCTTATGTCACATTCACTTATGTATGTCACTGTCTAATCTGAACCATAACCAATCACAACACATCTATGCTCTCCAACAATTTACTCATGCTCCTCAACCATACAATATGAATGATAATTAATCATGTATAAGCAACCAGTATACTATGGCAATCATATCGGTACTGAAACATAAGACTGTTGCTCACTCCATCAACCAACACAAACCAAATCACAACATCCATACCAATAATTCCTTAAGCATTCATCATACAATAAGCAAGAGTTTCTATGGCATATCTGAGCCCATAGAATGCAGATCTGGAACCTTCTTCGGACTTCAAGAACCTGGCATCATCTCACACTCAAGTCATCATGACTTTATCCAACTGTACGCACTCTACCTTCCTTTAGACCGCGTGTGTATGCGTTCTTTTTCACTGTAGCCCGCATATGTACACACTCTGTCCCACTACTGCTCACGTACTCCTTCAGAAACTAGGATTTCTAAACTTCTGAAACATTCATCATCATGATCTTAGACTTACAGAAAATTTGATGCATCCATGAGATCCTCCAGTCAATCTCTCTCATAGAATAGATCTTCAAGATATTCTCAAGAGATATATATCACAAGATACCCTTGCCTCTTATTTATACTCTCCAAGTAGCTTCCTTAGAAGCATCTTCTAGGCCACTTTGTCCACATAGTCACCTATATCCAACTTTGCCCAATCTGCCACTTGTCCATATATCCAATAGCCACTTTACCACTTAACCCATTTTCCTTCCATAATTAGAAAGTTATCCATTTACTTTGTTATTTAAATAATCTTCCTTGACTTTGTCACTTCACTCTATTATTTAAATAATCCTCTTTGACTTTGTCACTTCACTTCTAAATAATTTCTTCTTTGTAAGCACTTTGAATTCTTTGACCTTTTGGGGCTTCAAGCCAACATATGATGGACCTCCAACTTCGTAAGGAAATAACTCTCAAACCGTGAGGAGTTATGTGGAATTCCACATACCACCGAAAATGGCATGACAAGCACTATCCATCTAGGATAGTTTCACTGAAAAATTCATTGATCTTAATCTCATTATTACACAATTAAGTATGGGTTCTCTATCCATACTTCTAGGATAACTCAATTGTAAAGTGTCTTCCCGTGAGGGATTTCACCATAAGGGGACCACTTTTGAGTTCATCCATTTTTACTTCTTATCAAGACAATAATGAGTCATCTTTAAATCAATCAAACTATGCATCACATATCAATGAAACCACATCGATCTATCTTCATCTATGCATCATATATCAATGAAAACTCATTAATCCATCTTCATGTATGCATGAAATCATATAACTATGAATCCATTCACATCAAAGACAATACAAATTACATCAGTATGTTATGAAAAGACATTGTTCCTTTGACATCAATCCTTTGACCTTTGACATCAATCCTTTGACCTTTGACATCAATCAATCAATCCTTTGGAATCAATCAATCACTCCTTTGGCATCAATAAATCCCTTGACATCAATCCTTTGACATCAATCAATCAATCCTTTGGCATCAATGACAACATGATCCAACAAAGACTAGAACATTCAGATTGCTTCCATTCTGGCCACAAGAGAAAATATTTCTTCAAAATCTATTCCTTCAACTTGAGCATATCCTTTGCACACTAGTATTGATTTTTTTCTATGATCTAGGTGGATATCATTGACCACCCATCTTTTCCAACTAGCTCAAAACAATTTTCTGACAATTTTGGTAATTTATTATTTTTAGCAGTTTTTAACTTCTAGGGCCATTTTGAGGGCCTAAATGAAGGTTTTTTGGGATTGCGCTTCTCAATGATGCCCAAAGAATTTGATTGAGCCCCCAAAATGAATCTCCTCGACGATACCTTTCCAATGAGCTATTGTGCACCCCAAACAAAGATCGTATGCCAATGTTACGCCCCCAAGAAGTTGATACACCAAACTACCCAAAACGGGGTCCACAAAATTGTTGGATTTTCATCTTCCAGGGTTAGGATTTGGAGCCTCATTGTAAAATCGTCTTCTTTCAAATGTGAGTAGAGAACACATCTCTTATTAGAGATAAGTTTTCACCACTCTAGCGAGTCTTTCACTCTGTATTTTTACAGTCTTTGTACATTTTTCGTTCATTAATAGAAAATTGTCTAATATTGTATCTTTGTGTTTATGGTTGCATCTCTAATACATTTCTGTTATATTATTGGATATACGAGATATATCTGTACATTTATTTATTATATCTCCGCTCTCATTTCATGCCAAAAATAATCTGGATCAGTGGTATCAGAGCAGGTTTCTCTTAATCATTTTTCAGTGCATGTCCCCGACGAGGTATGAGTATAGCAAGTTGGGTCTCGCACTTGTCTCTCTTGGAGGAAATCACTCTCACACGCCCAATAAACCCTCCATGGTGGAAGAAAAGAAAAACAAAAGAGTAGATGATTCTATTAATATGTTGCTTCAACAAGCTCTCACACGACAGAGGGACGAAATGATGGAGAATTTTTCCCACATCCTTCAACGCCTACTGATAACAACAGGCACATCTTCATCAAGCGACCACTTTGAAAGTACCTCACCTTTCAAGGTACAATTTAATTTTGATATTCTCATATTTTAAGGATAGATAGATGTGGATGCCTTAGAAAAATGGTTAAATTTGCTAGAAGGTTATTTCTCTGTTCATAATTTCTCCAACAGGGAAAATATCACCTTCGCACTCCTTAAGGCTCTCCCCGATGTCAAACACTGGTGGGAAACTTACTGAGAGAAATGTTCCACAGAGGAGTCTAGAATATATGGGGTCGAGCCCACTTGGGAATTTTTTTTGGATGCGGTAAAGGAACAATATTACCCTGTTGGCAACGATGAGGACTAGTACATGAGATGGACCACACTGCGGCAAGAGAGGGGCCAAGCAGTTCTAGAGTTCACAAATACCTTCCATTCCTTGTGCACCAAGCTAGGTATCAAAGTCTTTGAATGACATTTGGTTCTAAAATACCGTAGGGCTCTACACAAATACATCCAAACTAAAATGGATTTTCTAGACATCTCATCACTCGATGTTGCTTATTGATATGTTGTTAAAATCGAGAAGAAATTTAATCACCGAAAAAAACGAGAGTTTGGGTGTGAAAATCCACAAAAATCAAAGTATGATAAAGACGTCCCTAACAAATAGTCTCCCGAAAACTAGTCTAAGCCACAAGAAATGAAGGGTCACAGAAAGATGAAGAAGGACACCGAAAAATGGTGTGATTTCCACAAAATCCCCTGGCACAACACCGATGAATGTCACTCAAAATAGTCATTGGTGGTTGATATCAAAGACAAGGAGTCGAACCCTCATTCAAAATCTGATTCAGAAAATATTGATAGAATATAGATCATCGATGCAGACCCCACCACTATTTTCGCGACTGCAACAATTCAACCAGAAGAACCAACAGATCTCGAAGAGGGGGAGCACCTTTTTCATTCATAGATGTGGGTGAAGGGGACCCCGTTGCATTTTATTTTTTATAGTGGAATCCAAAAGAACCTCATCTCAGAAGAGGTCGTCAAATAGTTGGGATTGTCGACAACACCACACTCACAACCATACAACATCAGGTGGCTTCGGTAGGGACAAGATCTTCGTGTGAGCCAACGGTGTCGATTTTCATACGTCATTCAACCCTTCAAGAATGAGGTATTATGTGATGTTTCCCCATTGGATATCTGTGATGTTCTCTTGGTCCAACCATATATGTGGAAGCGCCATGCTATCTATGAGTCTCGACCTTGTAGTTTCATTCTTACTCTGGGGGGTCATCTCTACAGGATACCAGAGGTAGTTCCAAATACTACCCCACCTAAACAATGCCGCAAGGTAGTATCTCATACTACAAAATTCAACCTCTTCACAATCTGTTCAAAAGGTGAACAAAAGGATATTGCAACCACTATAGCCTCAGCCCAAGCACCTTCTATCCAACAAAAGCAGGTAGACAAGATTGCAACAAAGTGTAAAGATTCTTATGCACACAGGCATCTCATGTATCCATACTGGTGAAAAATTTATAAAACCCTTCCAGCCACAGGTTCGTGACAACCTTCAACAAGATAAGCAACACAACTTATCCAACAAGGCAAGCAACTCATCAAGATGTAGATTCAACAAACAATTTTCCCTCTCCCTCGAGAAATCAACGCAATGGATACCATTTTTTCCTAAGGATGGAGGATTGATCCAAGTGGATATCAGTGACCACCCACCTTTTTCAACTGGCTCAAAACAATTTTCTGGCAATTTTGGTAATTTACTATTTTTAGCAGTTTTTAACTTCTGGGGCCATTTTGAGGGCCTAAATAAAGGTTTTTGGGATCAAACTTCTAAATGATAGTCAAAGGCTCTGATTGAGCCCCAAAAATGAATTTCCTTGACGATACCTTTCCAACAAGATATCGTGCACCCCAAACAGAGATCGTATGCCAAAGTTACGCCCCTAGGAAGTTGATACACTAAACTACCCAAAACGGGGTCCACAAAACTATTGGCTTTTCATCTTCTGGGGTTAGGATTTTGAATTTTCTTTATGATAAAAAAGGCCTTTGGAGCCTCATTGTAAAATCATCTTCTTTTGAATGCAAGTAGAAGACACATCTCTTCTTAGAGATAAGCTGCCACCATTCTAGCGAGTCTTTCACTCTGTATTTTTACAGTCTTTGTACATTTTTCGCTCATTAATAGAAAATTGTGTATTATTGTATCTCTGTGTTTATGGTTGCATGTTTGATACATTTTTGTTATATTATTTGATATCCGAGATATCTTTGTACATTTATTTATGATATCTCCACTCTCATTTTGTGTCAAAAATAATCTGGATCATTCTAGTTACTTGACCATCTTTGTTTATGTTGTTTATGAAGACCCATTTTGTCCCAATCACATTTTTTTCCTTTCGTATTGGAACTAGTTCCCATGTCTCATTGTTCTTTATTTAATTTAGTTCTTCTTCCATAGCCTTGATCCAATGTTCATCATTTCTATCTTCATCAAAGTTACTTGGTTCAATTGTGGACAGTAATGAAAAGTGTCCTTGTTTTGGTGTATGTGCTTGCCTTATTCTTCTATTTTATACTCTGGCACTTCTATCTCTAATGATTTGTTCCGGTGGATGATTCTTCTGAACCCGATGGTTAGGTGTCCTAGAAGGTGTCTGAAAATCTTGTTGGTTGGTTTCTTCTTGTTTTTATTTTGGTTGCTTCTCTTTGTCCTCTTCTTGTTCTTCTTCCTCTTCCTCTTTCTTTAGTTCTTCATTTTCCTATTCTTCAAAGATATTTGAATTTCTAGTTTCCTTCCTGGTCTTCAACCAGTCTGTTGATCAAATTTTACATTGATTCCTTCCACTATCTTGTTGAGTCTTATATTTTAGCACTTATATGATTTGGTTTTGTATTACCCAAAAAATATTCATTCATCCACCCGAGAGTCAAATTTTCCAATCATCTTGTCTTCCTTTTTTATGTAACACTTGCTTCCAAACACTCTAAAGTGCTTGACATTGGCCAGTCTTCCTTTCCATAACTTATATGGAGTATTATCAATATTAATTTTGATCAATCCTTTATTCAATATATGAATGGATATATGTATTTCTTGTCCCCAAAACATATCACTTATCTTGGAGTCATTCAACATGGTTCTGGCCATTTCTTATATAGTTCTATTTTTCCTTTCAGTAACTCCATTTTGCTGAGGTGTTCTAGTTGTTGAGAATTGTATTTGTATTCCTTGTTATTCACAAAAATCTGTGAATTCATTTGAAGTAAACTCACCTCCATTGTTTTATCTTAAGCATTTTATTTTTAAATCAGTTTCATTTTCAACTAGTTCCTTGAATGCTCTGAAACATTTGAAATTTTCTAACTTTTTTCTTGAGGAAGCAAAACCAGGTCATTCTGGTGTAGTAATCAATGAGTAGCATGAAGTATTTTTCACCATCGAGTCCTTTTGTTCTCATGGGCCCACATAAATCAGTGTGTACAATATCCAATGATTTTTTCGTAGAGTATCCCTTTGCCTTGAATTCAACTTTTGCTTGTTTTTTGTCCTGATAGTGCTTGCACATAGTGTTCGTTGGCTTTGTAATTTCTAGAATTTCTCTTACAACTTGCTTCTTTTTTATATTGAAAAGATTATCAAAGTGTATATGTCCCATTCTCCTATGCCAAATACAACTTTCATCTCATTTTCCCAAACACCATCTTTCTTCTTTGATCTCATTCAAGATGTATATGTTGTTTGGAGTCCTTGTCATTGTTTCACTAGTCTGTCTGGTCCTTCTTTCCTTATTTCACATTATTTTGAATTTAATATAAGTGTGTGTCCCTAATAACACATTTGGCTCACACTTAGCAAATTATGCTTCATAATTTCAACAAACAGGACATGTCCTGCCTCAACATCTTTATTTCCAAGACTAAATATGCATTTTTTTATAGTTTTGGTTGATTTATCATTGTCAAATGTGACAGACCCCTCTTTTTATTTTTTAAATTTTACAAATATGTTTTCGTCTCCAGTCATATGCTTTGAGCATCCATTGTCAATATATCAATGGCTTCTTCTATTTTGGTCTTGTAAGGAAAACACACATTCCTCAACCTTCAAATCTTATTGCTTCATTTTCCAAGTTCTCTGTTGTTCCCCTATATGATTGAAAAGAACATGCCTAGTTTCTCTTGAAAAAACTATCAAATTACTTCTGCAATTTCTGGCTATGTGTCCAAAATTTTTACTTTTGTAGCATTCAATTTCATAACCCATAACACAAAAACTATTATAATTTCTATCAAACACCTCAAGAGTCTTTCTGGGATAATTGTATTCATAATTATTATTGGGATTTTCATAGCTTCTTTTGTTCCAGGTGTTCTACCCTTTGCATAGGCTCTACAATTTATGTCTTTATGCCCAAAATTATTGCAAGATTAACACAAGCCAATAAAAATATTTTTTTACCTGGGTGTGGGTGGTCTTCTAGTTGGTGTTGTTCTTCTGAAATCATGATATTCTTCTTGGGTCTTCTTCATTGTTGGTTGTTGATTCCATGTTCCTTTGAATGCACAATCTTCTTCTTGATTCTTCTTTATTTCTAGTTTCTATATGTCTTCCTTTAGAGTCTTTCATTGTTCTTTCTTGATGGAACCGTTGATAGTATCTTCATAATTTCTTTTCTCTTCTTTATTTCCTGACATCATATAGCTTGAACCCTCATCAGTATTATTTTTTTTGTATCCAAGTTTAGACATGTCATATAATGGTTTTTTATTGTAGATGATTTCATCTAGTATTTTGGTGTTATTGCCAAAATTTAGTTGGATGTCCTTCTCCTATAGTTCCTTTCTTAGTGAGACTATTTCATCTTCCAGATTCTCTGTCATTTTATTCTTTTCTTCCAGTTGTCTCTTGATTGTTTCTTCAATTACTTTGGATTCTTCCAACTGAATCCTTAGATCTATGATAGTATACTTGGCTTCTTCAAAAAAAATTCTAGGGTTTTGAAATCCTTCCTTCAGTTTACTTAACTCTGCTTTGAGAGATTTGTTTTTCTTCCTTTCTATTCTTAGATCACTTAAGGAACTGATCAATGTTGACTCAAAATTCATGTATCCTTCATTATGTTCATAGTACTCAAAATTCATTATTCTTATCTTCATAGTCTCCTTCATTATTTTCAGTAGTTTCCTCTTGAGTCTTTAACTCCATGAAGATTACTCTTCTTGAGTCATTTTCACTATGATCATCTTCATCAAATGAGGAAATATCGTCTTTTGAATAGAGTCTTTTCTTTTTCAAAAATCAACCTTTATTTCTTTCCTTGTCTCTTTTCTGATATTTCTTTTCTTTCTTAGGAACTTATTCTTCATCACTATCTGAACCCCTTTCATAAGGACATTTGGAAGCAAATGGCCAGCTGACCCACAATTAAAGAATTTGAAAGAAATCTTACCTTTGTACTTGCCGGTTCCTCTTTTTAGCTTTCTCACAAAGTTGGCTTCTTCTTCATTGTTTGAATCATCACTATTGTTGGAGCATGGTTTTGACCTTGGCTTGTTCTTTCTTGTCTTCTTGGATAATTTGAAAGCTACTTCCCTTCTGGATGTATTTTCATGCCCTATTCTCACTTCATATTATGTAATTATTCCATGTAATTCATCCATGCTCAACGCAGCCAAATCTTGTCTTTCTTCTAGAGCTGTGATTTTAGGGTCAAATCTCATTGGGACAAATATCAGTATCTTTTGTACAATAACTGAATTTTCAATCTTTTCTCTGAGTCCTATTATAGTATTCACAATTTCATCAACTCGGAGAAAACAAGATGCAATATATTCATATTCCTTCATTCTCATATGTTCAAATTGTCCTTTGTAAGTTTGAGGCTTGGCCCTTTTGACTTTAGCATCTCCTTCATAAACATTCTTGAGCTTGTCCTAGATTTCCTTTGCAAAATCACAATGCATAACCTTAAAAAA
>ML868524.1:8905-20784 GCA_009831015.1 Picea engelmannii
CTGGGTTTTCTTCCCCTAGAGGGTTTCCCAGGATAAATGCTGTGTCTATTGTGGATGTGTATTTCTCAGTGATCTTGTTCATATTATGCTCTTATCTTATGAAATGCAAAGAACTATAATATCAGCATAAAACATTAACAAGAGAGTGAACAAATGAGCCAAGATATCCTCTATTTATACTAATCTGTCCAGTGACTTTTTTGGCGGGGCTGACCTAACTTTCTGGTAATTATGGAGCCGACTTGTCTTCCTAGAGTATAATACCTTAATATTATATATTTTGCTGAGCCAACATGTCTTCTAGGGTTCTCACACATTTGTTTAGGGTTTCTCGCTTCTTGAAATATTCTAGTCTCGTCAAAGTTTACACGTAGAGGCTAATACCTCCCGCAACTACCATAATATCAACAATCCCTCCTAGCTAGGAAGGTATTAAAAGCAATGGTCTTGAGCACAAATAGACCATTCAACCGATAGCATCATCATAATTGCACATGTTATCTCATGATCACGTAGATCACCTCACGAGCAACATCACCACTATCAGTATCATCTGATAGCATCAACTGCATCATATCTCGAAGCCATACTCCATCTGAGTAATCGAGCATGATGCTGAATAAGTCACTCAGTCAATTAAGGTGATGCAAGGACCATTCTTCTAATTTAGATATACGTCTTAGAAGAATGACTATCCCAACAGATGTTGAAAGCCACACCATGGGCTACAGAGACCAATCCCACGACAATACCAGTCTCAGACAATTTTCTAATCGGGTCATATGTACCATAGAGATCCATCTCTACCCATATGCCTTAGAAAATATCGGTCCCATATCAACCACCCTAATCGAGACGTCATGTCTTTAGGGGGCGGACTATTCAACCTGATCGAACCAATAACTGTGCCTCAAGAGAATATCGGTCCTGAACCATTTTCCTAATCAGGCCACAACTCGTGCCTTAGGAAAATACTAGTTCATGATACGTCAATAATATGTCAGCCTAGACCATTTTCCATAGGGAGAATGTCTGTCCACCAGCACACTGACTATCCATCTAGCTGGCAATCAGATAATAGCATGCAACTAATACAATGCCATCCAATAGAACACAACTGTGTCTATCCATAGTAATACACAACTACTACCTAGTGGTAAACAACCACTCCTAGTATAGCACACAACTACTAACCAGTGACACATAGTCACTACTAGTGGAGCACATCCACCACCGTAGCATACAACTACTGTCCAAAGACATGCAATCTCCACAACAATTATATCATCTGATATCAACCTGCATAAACAATATCACGATACAAATTGAGTCATCTGGGCCATTCCTCCACTCACATATGTGAGATCTAGAAGAGCATCTGCCCTCAGAAAGTAAAAACATCATCCATGGGCTATCTGGACTATTCTTCCCAAGCATAGAAGAGTATCTGTCCCTGATTTCTGAACCCAGACCATTCACCTAACTGGACCATTCCTTCGACACTAATCATAGTGCAACCTGGAGAGAATGAGTATGCGCTAGGAAATGTTTGTCCTTGATTGCTAAACCTGGACCATTCACCTAATTAGACCATTCCTCTGACACTAATCACAGTGAAACTTGGAGAAAATGAGTCTACCCTAGGGAATGACTGTCTGGACCATTTCTTGTGGAAATGACTGTCTTGTAACAACCTCCTATAACAAACCATTCTTCGGAACTGTTCACAGTTGTGAACTTCGAAATAATAACTGCCTAAAGAGGTGAACCATTTTGCTTGACCACTACTCAGAGTGACTGCCAAGAAGAATGATTGTCCTAGACCATTCCCTCACACTGGTCGCAAGGGGAATCGTCATCTATGGTACATCAACAATCTATCAGACCATTTTCATTACGAAAATGATTGTTCGATCTAGACCATTTTCCGAATTGGAAAATGCATGTTTGTCAGAAATCTTGGGCCACTTTCCGGACTGGAAGGTGATTTCCCAGCCTGGACCATTTTTCGAACTGGAAAATAGCTGCCGATAAAAATAACATATCAGTGCTCCCTCCCAACTAGGGAGTAATCTCTTCCTTTTCCAATAAGGAAGTCATCTCCACGAGTACCAACTTATCCCTTAAGTACATAGACTTTTCATCTTGGACAAAGGATTTACCAAAATATCTGCTATCTGCTCATCTGTGGAGATATATTGGAGAACCATTTCTCCCCTTTGGACTCTTCTTGATCTCAACGTGCTTCGAGCTATCATGGAACACTGGGTTCTCTGAAATCTTCACACATCTTTATTTATCACAATATATCACGATTGAATCCGACACCTGATCAAACAGTCCATAAACTAGCTTACAGAGCCACATTGCTTCCGTACAAGCATCACAAGCTGCAATATACTCTGTTTCTGCAATGTCGAGTGCAATTGGCTTATGTTTCCTGCTAGCCCATGACATCGTGGCAAAGCTCTTGAACTTAAACATATTCAAGAAGCACTTCTTTTGTCATCTGCACTCCCTTCCCAATCTGAACTGATAAATCCATGTAGTTGCATATCATAACTCAAATGTCCCACAACGACATTTCAAGGCATTCTTTGCAATTATTCAATTCTTCATGGCTAGGTTCCACCTCAAACTATTTTCACAACAAAGAAAATATCTGGCTGAGTATTCTCCAAATACATCAACGAGCCATTCAATTGTCGATACAGGGATGGGTCTACTAGATCAGAGTCTCTCTAATTTCTTTAGATCTGTCTTCATGAGAGTTTTCCATGGATTTGCAATCCATCATCTTGGACTTCTGAAGAACCATTTCAATACACTTCCTCTGTCATAGGAAGTTTTCACCACACTTCTGCTGTACATGAGAGGCTCTCCACCAAGTTGCTTAAATCCATACAAGGTCTTCTTCCATCCGCATACATGGGTTTATTTCTGGTATACCTCATTCCATCTGCATACATGGGTTTATTTCTAGTATACCTCAAAACCTTGAGGTTGCTCTACATATGCTTCTTCTTCAATTACTCTGTTGAGAAGAACAATTTTTACATCCAACTAATGTAAACTCCAACCCATGGATATTGCAAGAGATATAATGGCTCAGGTAGAGGTATGTTTGGTTACTGGAGCAAGACTGTCATCATAGTCTTCTCCCTCTTTCTGGGAGAACCTTTTAGCCTCGAGTCTCACCTTGTATCTATCAATGCTTCCATTTATAAGTCTTTTTCACAATTTCTCACATACATTGTTCTTCATCGCAACTTCCTTCCATTCCTTCTGCTTGACTACTTCTAGTGGGTTCAAACCATGCTGGTAGTCTTATGATTCTCGACATAATAACTGGTTCAATTGGTTGTTCTGGCCTTTCTTTCTTTCTTGGAATCTTCATGTTCTTCAACTTTGGGGTTCATAGAGTCTTCTATAGATTCCATGCCCTTCCTTCCTGAAGATTCCAACTTCTTCCTTTCGTCATAGAAATGTAGATGAACAACCAAGGATACTCAAAGATTCTTTTCAAATGGCTGCTACTTCCAATAAAGAACATGGATAGATACTTCATAGTCTTCATGGATTTTTCTTCGATGCATCATATCATTGGGGATTAGCTCCCTCCTAATCCCAACTTCATGCATGAATGAGCAATATGCTTGCTCTTCTTTTGGAATTCTGTGATCAGCTCCCTCCATCTGAGAGAGTCCATGCTTCCTTCTGCGGCAACTCTCTTTGCTTTCTGCAAAGTGTCACAAGCTTGTTCTGGTTTCCTTTTGATTACTGACTTCCTCTTAGTCTGACTCCTCTAAGTCTCTTTAAGTTCGTTTCTATTTGTTCTGATTGCTATCCATCTGGAAGTTGTATCATCCTTATAAACTTCTTCTATAACATATTTCACAAAGATTGTTCATCAAACATATTTCACAAGGTTACCTGCCCAGAACAAGAACAACAAGAGAAACAAAAAAAATAATCTCTCTAGAGGAGATGTTAGTTTATCAATGGTATTCATATGTAGTCAGGTATTCATTGCACCTAGCAATAATAGAACCTTTTAAATATTGTTTTCACAATTTGTAATGTAGCAACTATCACCCTTGATATAATCAAATTTGAAGCTTAACAATTTGATCAAACCTGGAACATGAATCCTCGACTGCTATGGAGGGTGTGCTTATTCTCTTGAATGCACTAAATCCAAGATTATAGCGTGGACAAGGTCTTTAGTACTTTCCCTGCAAACACATTCATGTTTTGCTAGATGATATTACTTGGATAGCATATACAAGTGCATACCTTTAAAACATTGTAGCATCGTCCAACTTGTCTTCCAATCTAAAACTAGATACCATCTTGACAAAAAGAGATTAGAAACTCAATCAACAGATTCAATGATTAGAACAAGCTAGAAACTCTAAAGTTTCAACTTTATTCACAAAATCAATTTGACCAGAAGACAACCTTTGACTTTGACTTAGACAAAAAATTCAAACCTGACGTTTTTGCTAGCTGAGGGTACTAAGAGGTGCACTAGGCTAGGGCACACTAGGATGTCAATGAATTAGGTCAAATGCTTCACCAGAAGTGCTCAAACACAAGGGTTAGGCTTTGTTGTAGTTGTAACTGGTGCCACAACGATCTTTAACAAATAACTTCCGAATCTATCTTCCAGTGGTTACACTGTCTGAAGATAGTGTGGGCCCATAACTTGTTAGAATAAAAGAGATGTGCTCGTTTTTCCATAGACAATATAACAATATTGTCACCCAACCATAGGCACATAGCCACCCCCAAGCACCTTTAACCTTGACAGACAAAATAATTATGGAAGCAAACCCTAGAACCAATAGCCAACCAAAGTACTGTACTTCTCTCCAAATCTAGCGTACCAAACAAAGAATCCAAACCATAACCAAGGCAGAAAGTCCAAACCATAACCAAAGACCAAAAATCCTAGTTGCAGTAGCTGCAACTGCACTCCTCCAAACTTGCACACTATTTTTGGTTTTTTGGGTGAGCGAGAGTGAACAAATGAGCCAAGACATCCTCTATTTATACTAATCTATCCAATGACTTTTGGCTGGGCCAACTTGAGGTTTTGGTAATTATATTTTCTGTTTATCTTTTTCATGTGGAGTTGACTTGTCTTCTTGGAGTATAATTGTTGATGATTGCAGCGTTGTGTGACATTCTCCTGTGTCATACTCCTTTGGACTGAGTTGAGACAATGTGTGCCCACATGTTGGGTGTGCCCATGTGATGGGAGTGTGTCAGACTCTGGACTGAGTTGTGATGACGTGTGGTATCTTGCTTTGTACTCCTATGGACTGTGTTGAGTCAGGTTGAGATGGTCTCTTTCTTTGTACTCCTATGGACTCAGTTGAATCGACTTGAGATGATACTCTAGATGGTTCTCCTATGGACTTAGTTGAGAGATCTATTGAGTAGGAGGTCCCTGTGGCGAGCACAGGTGGACATGTCCCTAGTGGTTGATCACTAGTGGATGTGTGAGATCCTTGATATATTGTCTGAGAGTAAGATTTGCTTGTAACCCTAATTTGTGATGTAAAGGGTACAAGTCGGTCCCACCATATGTGAATGATAATTAATATTTGTGTAATGATTAATTATATTATTGAGTTATTGAGCTCGACCCTATTGTGCCAATAGACACACCTTTCGTTGTCAGTTGTTGTATAAATAAAGGAGAATCCCCATTGAGGATAACACACTCTCACTTGTCATCTCAGAATTTCAGCAAGTGCATGTACGACTGAAGTGCACACCTCTCTTGGGAGCTAGGTTCTAGGTTTTGGTAAGCACCCTCTTGTGTGCTAGGTTTATGGTGTGGGGGATCTTCTCTTGAGAATATAGCAAATGATTGTTGAGTTTTTCCCCTTGTTTGAGAAGGGTTTTCCCAGGATACTTCTTGTGTTCTTGTGCATGGTTATTCTTCTTGTGATCTTGGTTATTGCAACACTTGTGTATGGAGTTGTTGAATTTGTTTATGGTTCAAGTACATGCTAAATGAAATAAATCTCATGCTTGATCCTAACAATCATTAAAACTTAACAATAATACCTTAATATTATATATTCTGCTGAGCTGACATGTCTTCTAGCATTCTCACACATCTGTTTAGGGTTTCTCTTTCTTCCCAGAATATTCTAGTCTCGTCAAAGGTTACACGTAGAGGTTAATACCTCCTGCAGTGACCATAATATCAACATTTTCCTCCTACACTTTCTTGCCATGTGACAACATATATAATAAAGCATGGTAAATTTGCTTACACAATGTACACTAAATATGCATATGGAGTAGAACTCCTAAAAGTATTATTATGACGAGTAACACAATATCCTCTTAGATGTAATAAGCCAATACACATTGTTATAAATAACCCAAATACATTGCAATATAATCACCATAAGCCAATGTATATGATAGATTAATCTTAACAATGTAGAGAGAAGAGCTCAGTTTGGATATGGTGCAATAATTGTGATTTGGTGCCCTTACCTTGTATTAACTTTAGTTTTTTTATATTGATTTTGTTGTAGGCTAAACATTCTACGTTTTGGTTTTTTTTCCGGGGATATTTTTCGATGATATTTGTCCAAAATCTGACAAGTGATTGTTGGATTTGTAGATCTGAGTGGTTATTTCTGTATAATTCAGGTGCCCCAGGGGTTTTCCAGCACACCGAATCCATTTCTGCATTCAAAAATGCAATTTAAACAAAAAAAAAATGTGATTTCGTGCAGATTTAAGTCGTCGGATTTTGGCGAAAAAAACAAAAACGTAGAACAATTAGACAACACCTATTGATTTTTAGTGTAATTAGCCTTCACATGCCACAACCTTTTTCATAATGCATTAATGGATCCTATTATGGCAAAGCCATCCCTTGAAAATGCTCTTGTAATCTCAAATATCACCAAGGGCTTTGACAATGGCAACAATGGTACCTCTAAATATGTCCTAAAATTTTCTTCCAAAGGTCTATTGCGAGGTAACCCCGATTTTGGCATTGACAAAAGTTCAATTGATATTTCTATGCAGATAAATTTTGAGCAATAGCCGTATATAGTTGCTAGTCTAATATTATATTAAAGGTTATTGTGAATAATTTAAAACCTAATGCACAATGGGGGTACATTGGAGGAAGGAAAAGCCTTGATAGAATAATAGTGACTCAAGAAGCTATCCACTTGATGAAAAATAATAAGATGCTAGGAATGATGATAACATTGTTAGCTTTTGGGGTTACTCCAAAAGTGTTTTCGCCTAGCTAAGAGAGTGATAGGTCTCTTAGTCCATTAGAGATGCTTGATGAATATATGGATGGTTTAGTTTGAGTAGATGGTTGGCCTTGGATAACACACTAGCATAATGCACTTACCTAGTAGTTTGTTATCTTATGTGGTGCACACAATGGGGGAGTTAGTTTCATGATTAGAAGAGGTTCCTACCTAGGACAATGATCGCTAGGTACTTTGAAGAGGGCACTTATCCCTAAGGGCATGAGACCATGTGATATACACCTTGATGGTTGGATACTTGACTTGAGGATGCTTGGGTTAATGAGCATACTTCATGGAGGTTGGTTGTAGACCTGGACATATGTTGAGGAGAAGCATTGGATTAAGCAACTACCTTAGCACACATGTTGAAAAGCGTTGACATAAGACTACACGTGAGATACATTTAGAGGAGCACTTTGCATGAGGAAACTTGGGGAAAGAACTACCATGTAAAAAACGATATTGGGCTAATAACATGTTGGATAACACACCATCATGGAGAAGCATTGTTGGGCCTAAAGGAACTTCATGCTTGGAAGGTGCACCACCTTAGGGTTGGGTCCAACCTGGTACCTCCTCACATATAGGGGTAACTAGAGGATTTTTTTTTTCTTCATGATCCACATTTCATACAACAAATCTGATGATGTTGTTCCAGACTCTCCATAGATAGTTGTCTGCAGATGCCTTCCATCCTTCCATCTATGTTGAGCTCAACTCACTCATATGATATGGTGCATTTACATACTCAGGTACATTGTTCTGACACTTCATATTGAATGATAATGCTAATACTTGAGGCATGAAAATGGTGATCATGGGTTGATTTGGGTAATGAATCATGATGCTTTGGAGTTATGTTTTTTTCCTTATCTCACCTTGGTGGCCATTCTCATTTTCTAGTCAAGTGTTGTCATGCTTGGGAAAAGTTGTACTACTGGAGTGCCTTAATGGGGTAATGTGTCCATTTCCCTTATCATAAATAACACATTCCATCTGTCACCTATTCGTTGTCCTTTCTTTTGGGATGGGTGTTATATGTACCCCAAAAAGGTTCGTGCCTCATAATCTCATGAGAAGAAGGGGATAAAAAGATTGAGGTTGATGCGGATTTATAAAAAATGACATAGATATAACAAAAGCCAAAGTTCAAAACATGGGGAGAAAGAAACAAAAAATAAAAACAAAGTATTAAAAACCACGGAAAGATAGAAGCATGAGCTCTATCCCCTCACTAAGAAGCCATCACCCCAACTCCTATGCAATTAATGCATATATTATGAAAGGACTTAACAAATCAAATGTTAAAAGCCGGAAAAGGTTAAATCTATAAAGAAAAAACAAGCAGGGGTTTGGAAAGACATAGTGCCAAGGAAAAGGTATCTCATTGCCTAAGTGCTCCCTCTACAAGGGCACTCATTATGATACCTATTATACATGGCCTTGCATGTTAATGAAATCCACCCCATGAAGTAAATCCTGATCCATACCACTACCATAGCACATGCTCCTTTATGGGTTTATTGGGACATACCTCTTGGTCTAGGCCCTGACACACCTAATATGGGGGTAATAATGACCCTCACATACCCAGACTTGACATATTGCACAATTTTGTAAGCTAGTGTGAAGTTTGAAGAGGATATTATGTGAGATCTGTCTAATGGATTTTGTATTAACATTACTCACTTTATAAATTGTGTTTGGATTATTACCTTGCCTCCGTGATGCATCTTGGACCACATGAGCACCCTCATATGTTGATTGCACATGATTGGATGACATTTGGATCCTTTGGAGGATGTTGAGGGGATATTACCCCACTAGTATGGAGATCGACATTGTCACTTGAGGAAGGTCATTTGGCATTCCTAAGAGGACATTGGAGGTTTTGATCACATGGCTCCATTCACAAGACCTCCTAGCACGTGTGGACATGACCTTGAGGTCATTGGTGATGGGGCGTTCCATGTAGGATGATGATAGATGATGGGACATTTCACCTTCTTAGGAGGATGTTGGGAATTTTCTTTAGGAAATTTCACTTGGAGAGATGACATGACACCTTTCGATGCATGATGACACCCTTTGATGATGAGATGTCTCACTTGGATGATGGGACATTGCAACTTTATGATGATTAGACACCTTGATGAGACGTTGGGGCTCCTTGAAGATGACTTGGCACCTTTTGATGATGCCACACCTTTTGGAGGGTTCAGACACCCATGGGAGATGAAATGTTGCACGCTTTCATGGCAACGTTTCACTTTTTGAGCATAATTTCAACTTTTTGGACTGAGACATCCCCTTTTGAGGCCACACGTGTGAGATGTAAGCCACTTTTGAGTGGGACGATTTCAATTTTGAGCTAGGTTAATTCATCTTGGAGGCATCATTGGGGGTCTTAGAGACCCGTCCACTCTTGTATCATGAATTTTTTTATGTATTGATGCCTTATCTCTAGGGTTTACAATAGATAAAGGAATTATTTTATGTTTTTAGGGCTTGTATTATTCGAGAAGGGTGCCAAATATCTAATGTAAATAAGAAAAGCACTTATCATTTTCAATCATTGCTACTTGTGGAGATATATCACTCTTATCTACTTCTACTTGTTCCCTTTCACGAAGAATGTTTTGGATGGTTAACTAAGGTGACTTATTTGAAGCTATACTTGTGGATCTTTTACTACTTGGATGACATGGAAATTAGGGTTTTGATGGATGGAAGATGTTTTAAGTAAGTGTTCTCTTTTATTCTTGTGGTTTCATTTAACCATACAATTTTAGATTGATGTTGTTTCTCTGGTGGTGGTTCTTCATCCTCTTGGGTCGTTTTTGAACAAACCCTTTTATCAAAATCCTTCAACGACTTACTAGTGGAGGAATCTTCCCTTGTATCATTCCCCCAACATTTTAGGAGGATTTCTTAGGGTTAGTAGTGAATACCTCTAATACTCACCCTAAAATAATCCACACCTTTCTTTTAAATAAGGATCTCTTTTTCACCTCATATGCCCAAAATAGTAGTCACTAGTAATTTTTCTCCATAATAGTCAATCATTATTGTTGAAGTTTACTACTTTAGGGTTAGAGATTATTGTTGCAAAATTCCACTTTTAGGCATAGCAACCAAGATGTCTAGGGTGTTTAGGCATATTATTGCCCTAAACTCATTGCTGAAACCTTAAATTAATTTTCTGAAATGTTATTACAATCATCTAAGGCAAAACGTCTAGGGTTTTAGGGCTTATTTTCACAGCTGATTTTTCTGATTTTGTTGGTAAATAAAACCCTAAGTTGACCTAGTATTTATCCCTATAATTTACTAGATCATTTCATGATCAAAGGGATGCCATTTTACTGTTTAAAATTGATGATTTCACTACTGTCATAAGTTTACTATTGTGAAAATTAACTGTATTACTGTTGTAATACATTTGCTACTGCTAAAAAATTACATGTTTCACTGCTGAAATAAACTCTACATTGTTAGAGATCATTTGTGCTTAGACGAATCACATGTGTGGAGGTGACATCATATTCCTTTAGGATGTTTCTCCACTTTGAACCATTTCCTTGATTGAGGAGGCTTGCTAGGTGGACATTGGACCATTCCTTGGACATGGACACCATCTTTTGAGGGGCACACCCTGATTAGTTGAAGAGAGCATCTTTCACAAGAGAAAGTGAAAAATAGCACTGTTGTCGTACATGCAAATTAGGGATTTTTTTTGGTGAAGTATTTTAGCCCTAAAACCATCTAGAAAAGTGCACCCTTCCTCAAGGATCACTTTGGCATCCTCAACACAACTTTTCAGTGGCTAGATCTCCCAGAAAGTGAAACCCTTGTTTCACAAAGTACCATAAGTACCAGAAAACCAGAGTACTAGAAGCACCAAAAGTACCAGAGTACCAGAGGTACCAGAAAACCATAAACACCAGTCCAGAAATTCGCAAATCAAGTTTGGAGGGGAAAAAGTTGGATTTTCTCAGATCTAAACACACTAAGCTACTCGCCTCAGCTAAGCGCACCTCCTGGTAAGTTCAGAATTTGATTTTGAGCATTTTCATTTTTGGTCATTTTCCTAGCTCCAGGTAAAAGATGTCTACAAGCACTAAGCTTGTTGACAAGCTGGAAGGTGTGGAAAAATTCCGTGCCTGGAAGTATATGATTGGTATCATTCTTGAAGAGAATGACCTAGCAAGATTCGTCAAAGAAGAAGTGTCGGAACTCGATGATGCTACAGACAAGGCAAAGCATCAAAAGGACATGCTAAGGGCCAAAAGAATCATTGCAGATTCAATCAAAGATCACTTGATCCCTTATGTGTCATCAAAGAAGACTCTGAAATAAATGTTTGATGCACTAAATAGACTATATGAAGGAAAGAACATAAACCAGAAGATGAATCTAAGTACTCAGCTCAAGAATACAAGGATGAGAGAGGAGAATCAATCCAAGAATATTTCTCCAGAATATCCCAATTCAAAGAACAACAAGAAGCGATCAGAGATACTATAGACGAAGAAGAACTTATAATGAAAACCCTTAATGGTCTCTTAAGAC
>WSFP011439153.1:0-20784 GCA_009831015.1 Picea engelmannii
TGAGGTGACTCACACGTAAAGTGATGCAGACCCCCTCCCCTTCAGGGTTCTGCGACCTCCCGGTCTCTGGATTGTTCAATCCCCTCGAGATGAAACAAATATTTGGTCCCTGATGGAACCCCAAGTAAAAATATTCACAGGTCCCTTTATGAAACTTGCCCTATGTGAACAAGAACCAAGTGTGAGCTCCACCCCACGTGACCATGGGTTGTGACTGCGCACCTACACAAACAATGGTTTGGAACTTCATGTATCAGGGTCTCGACGTGTGAGCCACCCTTGACTGTCCAAATACCTATAGTCGATCCTCGACGAAGGCTAAGCACTGGGCTAGCTCCCCTCATATCCTTTCTCGATGTGTCCACCGCCTATGATCATCGACTTAGCCCAAAAGGTGCTCGTCACATTTCCCGTATCGATGATGAGATGGAGTCGACTCCTTCTCCGTCAAACTCCCAATTTTTGAAATCATGACAGGGATTAACTCGTGTTAGATCCTCCCTTTAGTTCCGCCACATGGCCTCTAGCTATGACCTCGGGATAAATCTTCCGATATTCCCTTCACCTAGATCAATAGTCTAGTTTTTCCCATGATATGATGGTTTAGATCATGTCACGAGTCTGGACTTTGCCAATCCTCGACCCTACTCCTTTGACTTTCTTCAGTAGTGAGTCAGCAAAATGTTGATCTCTCGCCATGCATCCCTCCAAAAATGGATGGTCTTGGTGACGGTGGGAAAACCAACGGCTGAGATATTTTTAGAATGATCAACGATCATGATATTTTCGTGAGTTCACATTTCACGAGGTTGAGAGGTCTCTCTCTCTCTTTAGATCCTCCAATCAGCGAAACCCCAAAACCCTTTCTGGACAATCGATGGTCAACATCTCCTCTCTATTTGACGGTCGCGATTGAATCACAATTTTGTGAGTCGCGAGTTCTTTCAACTCAAAATTTGACTCCTTTGATGTCCGAGTCAGCGAAACCCTGGATACTCACCACGTGTCCCCTCTAATGGACGGCTATGATCACGTCAGGGTTTTGGATTTCAAAAAACCCACCTTCTTGTGCACTGTGAAGGGTTTCAACCTTTGCGCACTTCCTCCAGATCCAACAGTTATCGATCCACAGTGCTTTGATCTGATGGTTCTGATTGGATCTCTCCTGCACTCACTTCTGAGTGTCTGGACGTGGATTCAATGGTCCATATATTTTCCTTGCAGTTTATCCGACGACTATTGTGATCTCCCTCCTGAGATTTTTGCACCTTATTCTCAGACTCGGAAGATTTCACCACTTAGAAGATTTTGGTCTTCAACTTTCCTATGAGTACAGTTTCCTAGATCTTGTGAACACTTTATCAAAGTGCTATCCATTTTGAGCTTCATCCCTTGAAGTATTTTTGATCTCCCACATACACCTTGCATTCTGGGATTTCAAAAAGCTCAGTTCAAAGGATTTTCTTGAAATGAAAATTATTCTCATCCACCTAGCATTGTTCGGCTCTGTACCTTCACATCTCATTAGCTTCTTCATGTTGTGCACACCTTGCACCTAGTCAGAGTTTCACAGGTTCTCTTTCAACTTCCCTCTGAGTTAATTCTAGACTCATTCAATGCACTCCTTGTGTTCGAGATGCACACCTTGCATACAAGTATCAGAAAAAAAACTATCGAAACTCGACGAGTTTCGGCACAACTTCATATAATCAATCTCTCGAACACTCATATATGAAATGAAATATAAAGCATACATATAGAATAAAATTCATGCAATCACATTTGATATGAACATAATTCAAGGATTTTTGGGCCAATTTTCGTCTGTTTTATTCATTCATAAAATGAAAATTACATAGTGTTCCTCTACTCTACTCTGTTCTATTGACCTCTCTTACAATACTCCTTCATCCTTATCTATTATAGTGTAAAAATAAACTATCTAAAGACTAGATCCATGAGCTCTCTTGTCCTGTTCTGAAATCTATCATTTCAAACTTTAAAACTAACACCTACTCTGTCCTATTACAATAACTTCTAATTACTACCAGATAGAGTCAACACTCCATATCTGCAGTTTCGTACAGTCCTTCTAGACTTTACAAACAAGTTACAATTTAAAATTGTTGTTTACAAAATATCTCAACAACCCAATTAAATTTTTAGTTAAATTCTTGATTTGGAACTCTGTCATTGTTGAGATGTCCTTTGTTTGCCTCCACATGTGTGTTGTTGACCTTGAAGGCGATGCTCATGCATCATACTCCTATGGTTAAAAAAAATTATGAACTCCTGTACTGTCTTTCCATGCTTCAAAATATCAGGTTCTGTGACCCAACTTGCATCTTCCATTGGTTGACCTTTCCACTTCACTAAGTATTCAAGATATGTCTTCCACCTGGTTTTCTTTCCATCCCTTTGTTCGATAATTTTCTCCATCTGAGGTTTTTCTACTGTGGGCAATTGTTCTTCCCACTGAATTTCTTTCTGATCAGCTGATTCTCCTGCTTCATCTCTCCTATAAGGATAAAAGTCTACAACATTTAATATCAACGATATCCCAACATTGTCTGGCAACTCAATCTCATAAGCATTGGCTGTGAATTTTCTGAGAATCTTGCATGGTCTTATTTTTTTCATCTTTAACTTGTGGTACGTTCCCCTTAGGAATCTCTATTTTCTCAAATGAGCTAAAACTTCATCTCCAAATTCGAATTGAACTTCTCTTCTCTTTTGATCAGTTCTGCTCTTGTATTTTTTACTATTTTCTTGTAGCTTCTCTCTGACTTTGTCATGGATTTTCTGCATTTTTGTTGCAAAATCCTTCGCTCTAGCACTTTTGAACTCATCTCGACTCAAATCTCTCATCTATATAATCTCTCTTGGTTGTATACCATACACAATTTCAAATGGAATTTTTCCTGTACTGTTGTTTACCGAATTGTTGAACACAAATTCTGCGTGTGCTAGAATCTGATCCCATTGTCAACCTTGCTCAGTGACTAAAATTCTCAACAAGTTTCCAAGACTCCTATTTACTACTTCATTCTATTCATGCGTCTGAGGGTGATATGATGAACTAAAGTACAACTTCATCCCTAGCCTCTTCCATAGAGTCCTCCAAAAGTGTCCTACAAATTTGGTGTCATTGTCTGAAACTATGCTCCTTGGCAATCCATGTAGTCTGACTACTTCTCTAAAAAACAAAGTGGCGATGTGTGTGGCGTCATTTGTCTTCTGGCATGGTATGAAATGTGCCATTTTTGAGAATCTATATACCACAACAAATATGGAATCACTCCCTTTTTGAGTTCTAGGCAATCCCCAAAAAAAATCCATATTGATTACATCCCATGGCCTCTCTAGAATTGGTAATGGCTAATACAAACCAATGTTTTGTTGTCTTCCTTTTGCATACTAACAAATTATACATTTGTTCATGAAATTCTTCACTTCTACCCTCGTGCTCGGCCAATAATACGAATTATTCAGCTGTGCAAATGTCCTATCGTGACCAAAGTTTCCAGCTAAACCTCCACTATGTTTCTCTTTCAGCAAGTTGTCTCTCATTGAGAATTTCAAAATTCATAATTGGCTTCCTCTAAACAAAAATCCATTCTGAATCAAATATTCATTCCATGGGCTTCTATCTCCCAATAAAGGATTCTTGCAGGCCTCGTAACCTTCTTCAAAATATGCATCTTCTTTATACATCTCCTTGAGGTGTGTGAACCCCAAAGTCTCCACTCTAAATTCTTGTACAATCAAATTCCTCATGCTCAAAGCATTTGTGACTTTGTTAGTAGTTCCAGCAATGTGCTTAATAACAAAAGTAAAATTCTGCATAAATTCTACCCATTTTTTATGTTTCTGATTCAACTTTTCTTGCCTAGTAATAAATTGGAAAGCATGACTATCACTATACAAGACAAATTCCTTAGGAATTAGATAATGCCTCCCTTTTTCAAAGCTTGAATCACTACATAAAATTTATTTTCATACGTGGAATACTTTTTCTTGGATTCATTTAGTTTCTCACTAAAATAAGCAACTGGTTTATTATCTTGACTCAAGACTTCTCCAATAGCTAATCCACTCATGTCACATCTCACCTGAAATGTTTTTCCAAAATATGGTAAGACCAGAATTGGCTGCTCTATGATTTTCTCCTTCAACACTTTGAAACCTTTCTCATCTTCCTCTGTCCAACTGAAGGACTTGTGTTTCTTCTTCATAGTGTCCAACTTGGGTGCACATATGCCACTGATATTTCTGATAAATTTCCTATAAAAATTTTCTAACCCATGAAGCCTTCTTACCTCAAATACGTTGTCGGAGATGGCCATTCTCTGATTGCTTTCACCTTTTTTGGTTCCATCTTCAATTCATTTGAAGAGATTACAAAACCCAAATATATGAACTCCTTCTTCATAAAATAACTCTTCTTCAGATTTATCAACAATTTCTCTTGATGCAACCTTTCCATCACTAATGTAAAATGTCTTAAGTGTTCTTCCTTTGTCTTGTTGAAGATTAGTATGTCATCTAGATATACTATGACAAATATGCCTATGAAGTCTTTCAACACTTCATTCATCAGTCTCATAAACGTGGTCGGTGTATTTGTCAGCCCAAACGACATGACCAACCATTCAAATAATCCTTCAATTGTCTTGAATGTTATTTTACATTCATCTCCCTCTCTCATTCTTATTTGATGATATCCACTCTTCAAGTATACCTTCGAAAAATAGCTTTTTCCACTCAAACAATCCATCAAATCAACCATCCTTGGTAAAGGAAATCTGTACCTAATGGTTATCTTGTTGATGGCTCTGGAATCTTTACACATTCTCCATCCTCCATCCTTCTTTGGACTTAATACACTCGGTATTGCACATGGGCTTAGGCTTTCTCTGACTAACCCTTTATCCAACAATTCTTGGACTTGACTCTTGACTTCCTCATTCTCTTTAGTTGTCAACCTATAAGATTCTTTGTTTGGTAAACTAGCTCCTGGAATAAGGTCAATATGATGGATTATGCTCGTAATGGGTGGCAATGAGTGTGGTAAATCATCCACGACTATATCAACAAAGTTTTCTAACAATTCCTTGATTTCTATAGGAAAATATTCTATAGAAGTATTTGTAAGGATAACTCTAGGCTTCCTCACTACATAAAATTGCATTTCCTTCTCCTTCTTGACTTCTTTTAAGAGGTCATTCCCACTCATAAGAAGTATGATTGAACTATCTTCTCTCTTTTGCTCTTTGTCTTCTATGGGTAACAACATATATGTTCTACCATTCTTTTCTAGGGTATAGGTATTCTTTCTTCCATCATGAATAAACTTTCAGTCATATTTCCATGACCTCACCAATAAAATATGACAGACATCCATAGGAATTACATCACACAATATTTCATCTTTGTAACCTCCTATTTTAAATTCAACTTGGCATTGTTGACTTACCACGGCTTGATGTCCTTTCTGCAACCACGATAACTTGTATGGTTTTGGATGTGCAGTTGTCTTTAGCTCTAGATTTTCCACCATCTCTGTGGATAATAGATTTTCAGTGCTTCCACTGTCTATGATCACCTTCCAAACTCTTTCTTTCGACTTGCAAGCAGTTTTGAATAGGCTTGTTCACTGAACTGGTTCCTCTGGTTCCTTTTCTAGTTTAAGAAGAATTTTTCTCATCACGAGTTTTCTTCCTCATTCTACAACTTCTTATTCCACTTGATTATGTGCTTCGGAAATGTGTGCTTCTCCACCTTATTCTCTCTTTCTGTCAAGACATTCCCAAGATTTGTGTCCTTCCTTTCCATAGGTATAGCATTGAACTATGCCTCCTCTGGATCTTCCTCTTCCTCTACCTCTGGAAAAAGAACTTACTCTCCCATGTTGTCCTTGTTTAGAACTTCCACCCTTCTCATGGTGACTATGTTGTTTTTCAACTTCAAGCTTCAACTTCTAGAACTTCTCTCTTGGGTTTTCCCTTGCCTCTGCTTCAATTTTCATCTCTGCTTCGTTGGCTTTGCCTCTTGGCCAATTTTTCTTCATCTTTCAAGGTTGCTTGATAGATATTCTCGATTGTTCTAATTGACATCATGTTGATCTCCTATTGGATTTTGTATCTCAACCCATTGATTTATCTAGATGACTTCTCATCCTCATTTTCTTTCTATCTGTCCCTGATGTTAAGTCGATAAAATTCTTCAATGTACTCATTCACTGACAAACCCCTCTATTTATGGTTCTGCAATATTTTGTAAAGATTGATCTGGGAATCCTTTGAGATAAATTTGGCTTTCATCTTGGCTATGATCCTATCCCAATTTTTAACTTTCTTCTTACTGTTACTTCTGCGTTCAGCCTGCAGTTCATCGCACCATAAGGCTGCATGACCTTTAAGTCTTGTCACTGCGTGCTTCTCCATCTTGTCTTCTTCGATATCTTTGTAATGGAAGTATTTTTCCATACCATGTACCCAGTCTAACAATTCTTCAACTTCCAAATTGCCTTCATACATAGGTACCTCTATCCTTGCTCTGGCTCCTACCTTTGAAACAAATTTTATCAAGCGACTTTGTGCAACATCCTCTGCTACATTTGCTTCATCCTCTTCCTCTTTTTCGCTCTCAACTTCACTGAAATCACCAGCGTTTGGTTCTCTTCTTTGTGCTATCTCCATGGTGTCTAGTTTCATTAAGAGTCACCTCATTTCTTCTTCCATATCTGCATTTTCTCTACACCTTCTTGGTGGCACGATTTCACTGCGTCACCTATAAACATAAATGAAATTTCTTTGATACCACAAATGATACCAACTTTCCTCCTTTATTTTTTTCTATTGTCTTCAAACAAACTTAATCTCGTTCTCATACCACCTGATGCAGACCCCCTCCCCTTCGGGGTTCTACGACCTCCCGGTCTCTGGATCGTTCAATCTTCTTGAGCTGAAATAGCTCTTTGGTCCCTACTTGAAACCCAAGTAAAAATATTCACAGGTCCCTTTATGAAAATCACCCTGTGTGAAAAAGCACCAAGCGCGAGCTCTACCCCACGCGACCACGGGTTATGACCACGAGCCTACACAAACATTTCTTCCAAACTTCGCATATCAAGGTCTCGATGTGTGAGCCACCCTTGACTCTCAAACTCCTGATAGCCGATTCTCGACAAAGGATAAGCACTGGGCTAGATCACCTTGTATCCTTTCTGCATGTGACCACTTCTTGTGATCACCAACTCAACCCAAAAGGTGCTCATCGCATTTTGTGTATCGACGATGCGAAGGAGTCGACTCCTTGTCCGTCAAACTCTCAATTTTCAAAATCGTGATGCGGATTAACTCATGTTAGCTCCTCCCTTTAGTTCTGTCACATGGCCTCTAGCTATGACCTGGGGATAAATGTCCCGATATTCCCTTCTCCTAGATCAACGGTCTAGGTTTTCCTATGATCTGATGATTCAGATCATATTGCGAGTCTGGACTTTGCAAATCCTCGACCCTAATCCTTTGACTTTCTTCAGTAGCAAGTCAGTGAAATGTTGATCTCTCGCCACACATCCCTCCAAAAATAGACGGTCTTGATGACGTCGGGACAACCAACGACTGTGATCCTTTCAGAATGATCAACAATCATGATATTTTCATGATTTCATGTTTCACGAGGTCGAGAGGTCTCTCTCTCTCTTTAGATCCTCCGATCGTCGGAACCCCAAAACCCTTTCTATACAATTGACGGTCCAGATCTCCTCTCTATCCGACAATCGCGATTGAATCTCAATTTCGTGAGTCGCGAGTTCTCACAACTCGAACTTTGACTCCTTTGATTTGAAAGTCGGTGAAACACTGGCTACTCACCATGTGTCCCCTCCGATGGATGGCTATGATCACATTGGGGTTATGGATTTTGAAAAACCCACCTTCCTGTGCACTGTGAAGGGTTTTAACCTTTGCGCACTTCCTCCAGATCTAATGGTTATCGATCCATGATGCTCAAATCTGATGGTTCTAATATGATCTCTCCCACGCTCTCTTCTAAGTGTCTAGATGTGGCTTTGATGGTCCAGATATTTTCCTTGCAGTTTATCCGACGACTGTTGTGCTCTCCATCCTAAGATTTTTGCACCTTCTTCTCAGACTTGGAATATTTCAACACTTAGAAGATTTTGATCTTCGCCTTTCCTACGAGTCCATTTTCTTGGATCTCATGAACACTTTATGAAAGTGATATCCCTTTTGAGCTTCTTACCTTGAAGAATTTTCAATATCCCATGCACACCTTGTGTTCTGGGATTTCAAAAAACTTGGGTCGAAGGATTTTATAGAAATGAAAATTCTTCTCGCCCACCTGGCATTCTTCAGCTCTGGTCCTTCAGATCTCGTTAGCTTCTTGATGTTGTGCACACCTTGCACCTGGTATGAGTTTCTCTGGTTCTCTCTGAACTTCCCTCTGAGTCAATCCTAGACTCAGTCGACTCATTCCTTGCATTCGAGATGCACACCTTACATACAAGTATCAGAGAAGAAACTATCGAAACTCAACCAGTTTCGTCACGACTTGATATAGTCAATATCTTGAACACTCATACATGAAATGAACTATAACAAATCATAGATACATAATAATATTCATGCAATCACATTTGATATGAACATAATTCAAGGATTTTTGGGCCAATTTTTGTTTTTTCTATTCATTCATAAAACGAAAATTACATAGTGTTCCTCTACTCTACTCTACTCTACTGATCTCTCTTACAATACTCCTCCATCCTTATTTATTACAATGTAAAAATCAACTATATAAGGACCGGCTCCACGAGCTCTCTCATCCTATTCTGAAATCTATCATTTCAAACTTTAAAGCTAACACCTACTTTGTCCTATTACAATAAATGCTAATTACTACCAGATAGAGTCGACACTCCATATATGCAGTTTCTTATAATCCTTCTATACTTTACAAACAAGTTACAATTTAAAATTGTTGTTTACAAAATATCTCAAAAACCCAATTAAATTTTTATTTAAATTCTTGATTTGGAACTCTGTCATTGCTAAGATGTCCTTTGTTTTCCTCCACGCTCACACTGTTGACCTTGAAGGTGGTGCTCCTACATCACAAAGACTTGAGACAGAAATTCATGAAGCGCCTTTAGCTAAGACCTATGGTCACCGTCGGTGATCACGTGGGGGGAGGGGGATCTCATGCTCAGTGCTAATTTTCACAAGGAGGAATTCATAAGGACCTGTGGATTTGTATTAGGGATTCTAGTGGGGAATCGAAGGGCTTCTCCAGCTTGAGGACAGAGAATATCCAAAGATCGGGAGGTCAGCAGACCCTACTGAGGTAGGGGGTTTGCATGAAGTGGTATCAGAGAAGAAATTTTCTTGCATACAATAGGCAAAGGAGAAGAGACAAAAGAACTTGAATTTGTATTCTATGTGTGTGATAGACAGTCAATAGAATGTTGCCAAGGAGACTAGTGGAACCACCTTTATCCAATTGGGTTGTATAAAGGTGGATGCGAGAACTTCGTGAAAGATTAGAGGCGATGGAGGTAGTGCAGAGAAGAGAACCTAATGTTGGAGACATCAATGATGTAGAGAGTGAAGAAGTAGAAGTCAAATAAGATGTAGGAAAGAATGTTGTCACAGAACATTTACTTAGGGCAGTTGTTAGATTGGGAGCCAAAGCCAAGATAGAGGTCCCAATGTACGAAGGAAATTTCGATGTTCAAGAGCTACTGGATTGGATAAGATTCATGGACAGACATTTTGACTATGAATATGTCAATGTAGAGAAGAGGATGAAACATACTATCACCAGGATAAAAGGACATGAAACACTGTGGTGGGATGAACTGCGGGCTAATAGGAGAAGCAAAGGAAAACAAAATATAAATAATTGGGACAGAATGGTAGCCAAGATGAAGGCTAAATTCATGCCCAAAGATTATCAGATCAATATGTTCAGGAAATTGTAGAACCCAAGACAGAAGGGTATGACAGTTAAGGAGTACACAGAGGAGTTTTATAGGTTGAACATCAGAACTGGATAAAGGGAGAAATATGAAGAAAAAGTTGTCAGATATATAAATGGCTTGAGATATAAAATACAACATGAGATCAACATGATGCCAGTAAGGACAATGGAGGATGCTTATCAGTTTGCATGGAAAGCAAAAGAGAAGTTGGATAGAAAACAAAGCCAGCGAGGAAGAGGTAAAATCCCAGCCCCAAACAAAATCAAGGGAGTTACCCATGACAAGTCACATAAGTCAAATGACGAGACTGAGAAACCACATAGTCACTCAGAAAGAGGAGGAAGTTCTCGAGGAAGATAGGGTGGTGGAAGAAGTTCTTCTAGAGGCAGAGGAAGAAACAGAGGAGGAGAAGTAAGATGTTATTCTTGTGGAAAGATAGGGCACATGTCTTGGGAATGTCCCAAGAAAAAGAAAGAAGGAGGAGGTGGAGATCACATCTTAGAAGCACATAGAAGAGATGTTGAATAAGAAGGAGAAGAGGATGGAAGATCCATGATGTTGAGAAAGTTTCTCTTAAAACCAGAGGCAGAAGTTGAAAAGCTAGTGCAGAGGAATAGTCTCTTCAGGATATCTTGCAAGACTAAAGACAGGGTATGCAAGATTATAATCGATAGTGGGATCACTGATAAATTAGTATCCACAGAGATGCTGGAGAAATTGGAGCTGGAGACAAATGCACATCCAAATCCATAGAAAGTCTCATGATTGCAGAAACGAGACCAGGTAATGGTTACTAAACAATGCTTGGTTTAATTTAAGATAGGAGGATATAGAGATGAAATTCTATGTGATGTAATTCCCATGGATGTATGTCATATTTTGTTGGGAAGACCATGGAATTTTGATAGGAATGTCATTCATGATGGGAGGAAGAATACATACACCTTGGAGATGAATGGTAAAACACACATGCTATTTCCAATAGAGGAGTAGAAGGTGAAATATGAAGCCAACACAAGCATACTTCTCATGAGCGGGAAGGAGCTCCTGAAAGAAGTCAAGAAGGAATAGAAGATGTAGTTCACTTTGGTGAGGAAACCCAGATTTATCCTTACAAGTACTTCGATGGATGATTTGCTTGAATAAGTTCAAGAATTGTTGGATAATTTTGCTGACATAGTGGTGGATGAGCTACCTAACTAATTACCACCCATCAGAAGTAGCAACCATCATATAGATTTGATACCAGGAGCAAGTCTGTCAAACAAAGCAGCATACAGGTTGACACCTCAAGAGAATGAGGAAGCAAAGAACCAAGTCCAGGAATTGTTAGCAAGGGTTTGGTTAGAGATAGCTTGAGTCCATGCATAGTACCAACTGTGTTGAGTCCAAAGAAGGATGGAGGATGGAGAATGTGTATAGTCTCAAGAGCCATTGATAAGATCACCATCACGTATAGATTTAATTTACCAATAATGGATGATTTAATGGATTGTTTAAGTGGAGCAAATTTATTTTCTAAAATAGATCTAAAAAGTGGGTATCACCATATTAGAATGAGACAAGGTGATGAGTGGAAAACAACCTTTAATACAAATGAATGTTTGTATGAGTGTCTTGTTATGCAATTTGTCTTAACAAATGCCCCGAGTAATTTTATGAGGTTGATGAATGAAATACTGAAAGATTTCATTTGCAAGTTTGTGGTTGTGTATCTGGACGATCCACTGATCTTTAGTAGGACTAAAGAGGAGAATTTGAGACACCTGAGACTAGTGATGAGGAGACTACAGTAGGAGAAGTTGTTGATAAATATGAGGAAGTCCTCTTTTATGAAGACATAAATCATTTACTTGGGTTTTGTGATCTCTTCAAATGAACTGAATATGGATCCAAAGAAGGTGAAAGAAATCAAAGAATGATTGTCACCAAAGAGTACGTTTGAGGTAAGGAACTTCCATGGATTAGCAAGCTTCTATAAGAAGTTTATCAGAGAGTTCAGTGGAATTTGTGCACCAATGATGGATACAGTGAAGAAGAATCACAAGTATTTTTAATGGATAGAGGAGGTCGAGAGGAGCTTCAATACACTGAAGGAGAAAATAACAGAATGACCAATTATGGTCTTGCCAAATTTTTAAAAGACTTTTCAGGTGAGATGTGATGCAAGTGGAGTTGCAATTGGATAAGTTTTGAGTCAGGACAATAGACCTGTTGCCTATTTCAGTGACAATTTGAATGAGACCAAGAGAAAGTACTCCACGTATGATGGAGTTTTATGCCATAATTCAAGCCTTGAATAAATGGAGAAATTACCTTTTCCTATAGGAATTTGTCTTGTATAGCAATAACCAGGATTTACAATTCATAACCAGACAAGGAAAATTGAATCAGAGGCATGCAAAATGGGTTGAGTTTATGCAGAATTTTACTTTTTTCATAAAATATATTGTTGGTAATTCTAACAAACGTATTGATGCATTAAGCAGGAGATGTTTGATTCTACAGGAATTTTAGGTGAAGACCTTGGGGTTTGAACACCTTAAGGATATGTATTGTGATGATCCAGATTTCAAGGAAGCATATGAAGCATGTGAAAATCCTGTACTGGGAGAAAGAAGCCAGCAGATAGAGTACATGATTCAAGAGGGATTGTTGTTCAGGCAAAGTCAGTTGTGCATAACAAAATGGTCAATGAGGGATAACCTTTTGAAGGAAAATCATAGTGGGTGACTGGCTAGACGTTTCGGCCATGATAAAACATTTGCACAGTTGACTAGTTCATACTATTGGCCAGGTATGAGAACATAAGTGATAAAGTTTGTGAACATATGTAGAATCTGCCAACATGCAAAAGGAAAAAGACTGAACATTGGATTGTATCAACCATTGCCAATACCAGAGAGGCCTTGGGATGAAATAAGCATGGATTTTGTGTTGGGACTTCCAAAAACACAAAGAGGATTTGATTCCATATTTGTGGTGGTGGATAGGTTTTCAAAGATGACAAACTTTATCCCATGCCAGAAGACGAGTGATGCAACACATTTTGCAAATATGTTTTTCAAGGAAGTTGTGAGACTTCACGACCTACTCAGAAGCATTGTCTCGGACAAAGACACAAAATTTGTTGGTCATTTTTGGAGAACACTATGGAATATGTTAGGGATAGACTTGTCCTTCAATTCAACTTATCACCCTCAGACAGATGGATAGAATAAGGTGGTAAGCATAAGTTTGGGAAACTTATTGAGGAGTCTGGTCACTGAGCATCATAATCAATGGGATCAGATTCTGCCGCAATAAGAATTTGCATACAATGACTCACCAAACCGAAGCACTAAAAAGGTCCCATTCCAAATATTGTATCTAATTCAACCCAGGGGAGTATCTGAGTTGAGAGACTTGGAACAGAGTGAGATCAAGAGCATTGGAGCAGAAGATTTTTCTACAGAAATGTAGAAGCTTCATAGCTAGATTAGAAGACAGTTGCAGAGTTCGAACCAAGAGTACAAGCGCATAGCTGAACAACATCACAGAGAACTTCAACTTGAAGTAGGGGATTAGGTTATGGCACATCTCAAGAAAGAAAGGTTCCCTAGGGGAACATATAACAAGTTAAAAATGAAGAATATGGGACCATGTAAGATATTGAGGAAGTTTGATGCAAACACCTATGAGATTGAGCTACCATATGGTGTGGGAATATCACCCATATTCAATGTTTTAGACCTGTATCCATACAAGAAAGATGACATAGAGGGATCAAAAGATAAAGAGAAGATTCATTGGGAGAAACAAATGCCTATAGCAGAAAAGCCATAGATGGAGAAGATAGTTGATCAGAGGATTGGAAAAGAGACTAGAAGGAAGACCTATTTTGAATATCTGGTCAAGTGGAAGGGACACCCAATAAAGGATGCCAGTTGGGAAAATGAAGATGATATCCATAAGCATGGAAAGTCAGTGCAGGATCTCATGGAGAGGAGGCCATGAATTTTTATCAAGGAGAATATGATGCATGAGAATCGTTAGCAAGCACGCGGAGTAGGATCACTCAACGCCTGTGAATCTTTTTATAATCTCAATGATGGCAGTTACGATGATCTTTTGAAGGACGCCTGAACTCAACACTGAAAAATATTTGGAAGAACTCTTGAATGCTCGCTAGCGAAGTGGGAGTTTCCACTCTTTATCTAGAATGCGACTGGACTAAGATATCCTTTAGGTTAGGTTTTGGAGTAGACAAGTAGTCGGGGGGAACCCTAAGAGCCCTCTGAGATAAATATAATTTTTGTACGCCCAAATGAGGCGACTGCAAGTTAGTAGGAGATTACTGAATTTTAGTCATTGTTTTGAGTACAGTTGTAGCCAGTTTACTTTTGAATGAAGATGATAGAGGAAAATTGACCCAATGCATCGTGTGGACATTGTTCAAAATTCTTTGTTATTTTGTTTTCATGAATGAATGAATTTCGTTGTGACTAGATGGAATTGTGAATTTTAGTATGAGTTTCAATTGTTTCTATTCTGTTGAATCAATGCAAGGTGTGCACATAGAACGCAAGGAGTGCATTGACGGGATTTGTTTAAGTTTCGAAGCTCAGAAGAGATAGCATGAAACTTTCCCTTTGCAAGGAGTGCAAAGCGACTATTGCAAGGTGTGCATAGTAGCCCGTAGGAACTGAAATCTTGAGTAATAATTTGTTGCAAGGTGTGCACCAAGAAAAAGGAGAATGCAAGGAGGGCGAGAAGAATTTCTTTTCAAGAAATCATTCAAACCTAAGTTATTGAGAATCCTTGAAATGCAAGGAGTGCATGGGAAGACGAAACCTTCATGAAGGCCAAGCTTAGGAGGGATAACACTTTTTAAAAGTGTAGTCAAAGTACGAGAGACGCACTCATTGGAGGCTTAAAGGTAAAGAACTTTGAAGACTTAGAAAATATTCTAAGTTGGAAGAGATCAAAAGCTCAGAAGGAGGTCAAGTGCAGAGTGTGCCAAGAAGGCATCAAAAGGTCTTTGAAAAAGACACAAAAGGGTCGAGTCCCTTAGAGATTGAGTAAGTGAAACCTTAGGGAGAACTAGTGCAAGTCTACACACAGAGCGCAAGGGTGCACCAGGGAAAGGTTTAAATTCCATTTCCAAATCTCAGGAGGAGTGACATCGAGTAAATTGGAAACGAGCCATTGATGGCCCGGACGGACAGTAGAAATTGACTATTGGGAAATCGGAGGTTAGAAGGAATAAGGGAGTTGCTCTCCAAAATCGTGAAATGCAAAATTTTTATTCACAAGAGAAGATATAGACCATTATATCATGGGGACTTGTGATCCATTGATACGACGCTCACAAATATCAAGAAATCGGGAGTCGGGGGAGAGAGGTGATCAATTTTCCAACTTCGTGAGATGTGAAGTCTCGATTCATGAGAAGAGACCTGATCCATTGGATCATGGGTGGTTGTGGAACATCGATTTGACGTTGGGAGTTCGCATATTGGGATCTAGAAGAAGAGGAGTGGATTGCTTTTGAGAGACGTGAAAGGAGAAGTCCCAAAACGCTTGGACGATTGGCCCGAGGCCATAGCGAGGGGTCATGTAGAGGAAGGTTAAGGGAGGATCTATTGCGAGCTAGGCTCTATCTCAGATTTTTGGGAGTTTAAAGGTCGGGATAGTCGAGGTGACTCACATGCAAATACCCGACACTCGAAGTCAGGAAGCGCCTTTAGGTAAGACTTTTGGTCACCGTCGGTGATCGCGTTTGGGGGGGGGGACCTCGCTCTTAGTGATAATTCACATGGGAAAGAATTCATAAGGACCTGTGGACTTTATTGGGGATTCCAACGGGGAATCGAAGGGCTTCTCCATCTCGAGGAAAAAGAAGATCCGAAGACCAGGTGGTCAGCAGACCCTGTTGAGGTAGGGGGTCTGCACCATTTTTGGATATCTAAGGTTTTGGCATTCATGAGTAATGTTAAAAATTCCTTTGGAGCCTCATTGTAATCATTCTTCTCAGACAGATGCACGTAGAAGCCACATCTCTTCTTAGATATAGCTACCACCATTCGAGAAAGTGTTTCAGTTTTGCATTTTTACAGTTTCAACCTATTGAATTTATTCAATAGAATATATTGTTCACTTGATATTTGTGTGATTCTTCATATATTTTTGTTTATTGTATTCATTCTATTAATTAGTTTGTTCCACTCCCAAATGCGTATCAGTGGTATCAAAATGGTCTGTTCTTCATTTATTTTTCTTTATGCATGTCCTTGGCAAGATTTGGGTACAAGAAGTTGGGACTTGAACCAATCGAACCATTGCAAGATTGACCACGCTGAGCTCGACAACAACCCACGGGGGAAAAAATAAAGATGATGGAGCAAGATATCCTTTTAAAATGGTTCTTGAGGAAGACCTTGTGAAAAAACATAATGAAATGATGCACAACTTTGCGCATATCCTTTGGTGACTGCCCACAGGAGAAGCATCTTCATCAAGAAGCCATGCAAACCTGTTCAAGGTACAAGTAAATTTTGATATTCCATTATTTGAAGGACTGATATATGAAGATTTTGTGGATAAATGGTTGAATATGGTTGAAGATTATTTTTTGTTCCATGAATTTTTCGATAGGCAACAGATTACTTTTGCACTCCTCAAGGTCATCCCCCATGTTAAGAAATGGTGAGATACTTACTCTGAGAAAAGGGCCATAGAGGAGTCTGAAATATTTGTGGTTTCCCTTACATGGTATTCCTTTAAGGATGCCATTAAATAACAATACTACCCTATTGGAAGCTATGAGGACCAACACACCAGATGGACCACCCTGTGTTTGGAAAGGGACTGGAAAGTATCAGATTTCACCAATATTTTCTATACCTTGTGCACCAAATTGGGTATGAAATGCTCTGAGTGACATCTGGTGCTCAAATATCACATTTGTTTTCATAGATACATTCAAACAGAAATGGATTTTCTAGACATCTCTTCATTGGGTATGACTTATAGATATGTTGTCAATATTGAGAAGAAATTTAAGCAGAAGAGGTGAGAGTTTGGATATGCAAACTCCTCATACCCGAAGTAAGAAAACATCGACTCTAACCCACACAAAAAGGGACAGAGAAAAGATGGCCACTCTTAGTACAACTAGGCAAAGACGAAACACAAGAAGGGAAATGAGAAGATGAAGAAGGACACATGAAAATGGTGTGAATACAATAAAATCCCTTGGCACAACATTGAAGAATGCTGCTCCAAGTAGTCACTCGTGGCCAACATGAAAGCTTCTGATTCAGAGGATGATTTTGACTCCAAATCAAATCTAGAAGGAGGAAAGCATATTATCGATGTTGAACCCAATGTCATTGTTGCTACCACCAAAGTCCAATGAAGTAAGCCAGAAGAACAAGATGATGGGGAATGCCTCTTTCACTCATAGATATGGGTAAAGGGGGATCTGCTTCATTTCATTGTCAATAGTGGAAGTCAAGAGACCTTGATCTCAACAAAGGTCGTCAAGAAGTTGGACCTACCGATGACACTGCACCCGCAACCCTACACCATCGGCTAGCTTTGCCAAGGAAGAGATCTTCGTGTCAGCCAACAGTGTTGTCCGCCCTATGACACGAAGCCTTTCAAAGATGAGGTATTGTGTGATATTTATCCCCTTGAAGTTTGTGATGTTATTTTAGGACAAACATATTTGTTGAAGCATCATATTGTGTATGAGTCTATACCCCGTAATGTTATTATTACTTTGGGTAGACAATTGTATAGGATACCAGAGACATTGCTGCCTACCCCCATTTCTTTAATACCTGTTAAGCAATGCAGCAAGGTCATTTCACAGACAGGTAAGTTCATCTTCTTTGTGATCCATGCTCACAACAAGAAAAAGGTTTCTACCACATATGTGGCCTCTACACAGATCCTCTCTTTGGATCATAAGCAAGTAGATGAGATCGTGGAAGAATATAAAGACATCGTATCCTCACCCATCGAGGTATCGATGCACTGTCAAGTCAAGCATCCAATTTATCTAACCCTTGGTGCACCTCTTCCTAATGGACTAGTTTATTGTCCCTCGCTGATGGAAAATGATGAAATCAAGCGTCATATACAAGAGCTTCTTCAAAAGGGGCACATCAAACCCAACTCCTCCCCTTGCGGAATCCCAATTGTACTAGTGCAGAAGAAGGATGGGACCTGGCGACTCTGCATTGATTACAGATCATTAAACAAAATAACAATCATGAAATAATAACCAATTCCCAATATTGATGAACTTAATGACCAACTCAAGGGGGGGGAATTCTTTAGCAATATTTCCCTAAATTCTGGCAACCACTAGGTTCCCATCAAACCAATTGATGTATGGAAGACAAATTTCAAATCTAAATAAGGTCTCTTCGAATGGATGGTCATGCCCTTTGGCTTAACAAATGCACCAACAACTTTCATGAGGTTGATGGATGATGTATTGAGAACCTTCATCAACTCCTTTGTGGTGGTATATTTGGATGACATCCTCATCTTCAACAAAACTTGGGAGGAGAGGATGCAACATATTCAACAGGATTTGAGCAATCTACGGTAGCATAATCTATATTCCAACTTGGGAAAATGATCCTCTGGAATAAACAGGGTCCAATACCTGGGCTACATTATTGATGAGCATGGGTTACATGTTGATCCAACTAAAATCCAAGTCATTAATTACTGGAAAACCCCAACTACACTAACTGAGCTTCAGAGCTTCTTGGGATTGGCCAACTTCTACTGATAGTTCGTGTATGCATTCTCCCATTTTTCATGGGCCCTCAACCAAGTGACCAAGGGTGGTTGTAGGGAAGATTTCATGTGGGGGAAGGAACAAAAATGAGCATTTGATGATCTGAAGCATCACTTGTGCTCAACTCCAGTAATCTCCTTGCCTGATCTACAACAACCCTTCAAGATTGAGACTAATGCATCTGACTATGATGTTGGAGTAGTTCTCACTAGACACGATCATTTGGTGGCATACCATATTGAGACACTCTCAGATACTATTTGAAAATACCCCACCTATGACAAGGAAATGTATTCCATTGTACAAGCCTTTCGTCAATGGAAACATTACATTCTTGGAAAGGAAATGATCATCCACACTGATCACAATCCTTTGTAGTTTATATAGACACAGGGGAAGTTGCAGAATGATCGACATCAGATGTGGTCCACCTATATGCAACAGTTCCATTTCAACATCAAGTGTAATATAGGAAGAAAAAATCTTTTCACTGAATGCCTCAGTCAACCTCCCATGGTTTCACTCACCACTATGATCCATTACTATGGACATGAGGTATTTGAGTGACCCCAACTCTATCTGCAAGATCCAAACTTCTCCACCACCTATCATCTCTTGGGTTCAGGTGCAAATGTCACCGATTTTCACATGCAATACAAATTGTTATGCCATCTGGGCTATCTCTGTGTTCCTACAAGCGAGCATGAAAATATGTTTTGGGAATCCCACTACAGTCAGATGGCAAGAAATTTTGGCATGGATAAAACTATGGTCATTCTATAGAAACATTATTATTGGCCAAAAATTCGACAGGGCATCAACAAGTATATTAGATCTTGCACTGCATGTGTCATTTCCAAGCTAGCCATCAAGAAGAAAGGATTATACACCCCTCTTCCTACCCGCAAGAAGCCTTGGGAATCCATCTTGATGGATTACATGTCTGGCCTTCCATCCACCAGGAAAGGAAATGATTGTGTATTTGTGGTCGTTGATCAATTTTCGAAGATGTCCATCCTCACATCCTGCAAGAAGAACATCACAATGACATATACTACCAAGATATTCTTCGAACACATGTGGGTACATTTTGGGATACCACATACCATCATCTCCGATTGGGATAATAGGTTCCTCGACACATTTTGGTTGATTCTCTAGTTGTTGTTGGACACCAAGCTCACTAAATCCACTGCTTTCCACCCCCAAATAGAAGGCCAAGCAAAGGTCGTCAATCATATGATTGTGCACATCTTGGCATGTAAAACTCTAAGAATCCACATACATGAGATGAGCGTCTCCCCTATGTTCAACACAGTTAGAACATGTCTCTCTATAGCTCCATCGACCATAGCCCATTTTAGGTGGGGCTAGGATTCTAGCCCTTGGGTCCCATTAATGTTGCACTACCTTTTGCAACCACATAGACAAAATCTTCCCATGTTTAGTCTGAGACCAAAAAAGACACCATATTCATTGAGTAGATTCAACACATCTACCAATACATCCATGAGATTTTGTAGAAATCCAATGCTAAGTACAAGCAACGTAATGATCAACATAGGGTACCGCACCAATTTCAAGTTGGAGACAAGGTGTGGTTACATTTGTAGAAAGAGTGTCTTACAGGGCCCCATCGGAAGCTCCGACTACTTTTTTATGGGCCTTACATTATCACAAAGGTTGTGGGTAACAATTCTTTTGAGCTCAACAATCCACCCTTCCTTGGCTTGCACACAATGTTCAATGTGGACCTCCTTCGGCCATATTTTCCACCACTATTGGACACCTCAGATATCACATAATAGATGAAACCAACAGAGCTCAACCCTAATTGCATGTAACATGCATCCAATGATTAGATACTAGACACACATGTCAAGGGAACTCACCAACAAAGGATCCAACTTCATCGGGTTGTCAAGGAAGGGCAACTCCTCCACCAAGGAAAGTGGCTCACCCAGGGCCAAATTCAGTA
>WSFP011439154.1:0-20784 GCA_009831015.1 Picea engelmannii
TGATACTTATTGCATGCCAATTGATGACATTCCAAATGAGAAAGCATTAGAAGAAAAATGAGATGAGGGAGCCATACTCAAACGTTGAGTGGACCCAACTATCAATGGCATAGAGCCATTGATAGTTGGATTAGAGCCACTAACCCATCCTATGAAATTATTAGGGTTGAGAGATGGGAAGGATCTTCTCCCAAGCGAGGGGAACAACCGAGGGATTTTCCCTCCACCCCAAGGAATATCTTGGAGGGGAGTCAAAGAACTTCTTGCTCCAACACTAAGACTTTGAGGAATCGACTGAGAACTAGTCAATACATTCTATTAGCCAATCAACTCCATTCTAAATGAGAAAGCATCAGAAGAAAAAGGTGTCGAGGGAGCCACACTTAGAGGCTGAGTGGACCCAACTATCAATGACATAGAACCACTAAATTACATGGCTTCCATGGTTTGAACCACATTAGTCATCTCATTAGAAAGGAAAGGAGGAAAAATTTCTTCCCCAACTATAGTTTAAGTGGGGATTATAGGCCCCCCATAATGGCCCACTGAAGAGGAAAATCCTCAGTGTTATCCAACCCGAAATTTGAAAGACTCAAAATATTAGGATTGCATGATCTAGTTAATGGAGGGTTAAAGGGTATAATAAAGCCTTCATAATAGAGATATGATATACATGTAACCTATGGTGTAAAATCGTTTGAGTCTACGGTTTCTATCTCAACAATGTCAACAAGACCAATTAGTACAAAGGTGTTGGTTTGATCGAGTTGAGGCCTTAGAGGAGGTGATGGAGAATTGAATTTAATAGTTGGAAGGCCCTGAAATCTCTGAGATCGATGAGTTAGTTGATCAACCACTTTAAATAATAGACTCAAGGTGGAAACCAACACACTTACTAAGGTCATCTATGCACAAAGAGCACACCACTGTAAAAATTCTTAGAAAAAAACACACACACAAACAACTTCCTTAATACTCCAGCTCGGGTGGATTAGGTCCTGAGATCGCAATAGCAACGAATTTAGGGAAGGTCCCTTTCAGATGATGGCATAGGTTAATAAAGTCCCATGAACCGAATAATGAAGGAGTGAGAGGTAGTTACCCTGACCTCCACTAGTCAACCCTACCTGATGCAAGTACCCTTGCTTCATAGGGCACCCTCTAAGGGTACTAAATAACATGATATGACGTCTACCCTAGGCATCGTGGTAAACCACCCATAGTCACCTTTGAGATACCTAGGAAAGGAAACTAAGGATACCAACTGGAAGTCAACATTCAAGGGTATAACCGACAGTAGGAATCAACTGGGTAACAAAGCATGAAGCTTCGAAAGCACCACTTCTTAGAGAGGTATGGGTATAACAAAACTCTCATATACAGTCTCTCCACAATTCTTGGTCAAGCCTTGGAGGGGTTATCTCCTTGAATCTTTCTCACACGACCTTGTGTTTAGATCCTATGTTAGATGAGGCTCCTGACTATACTTATACGAAAAATAGGTTTTATCTCTCCCTATATTACACTCATATGTTTGTTTTAGCAACCTTGGAGAGTTATCTCTCCAATCCTAGTCCAAGACCCTACACCTAGACTAGTTTAATCACCCTACAAATGAAAAGTCTAATTAATTTTAAGTTATGTGTTCATTTTAGGAGTTGTTGTTTACTCAAAAGGTAGCGGACATGAAATTAAGTGGTGTTTTAGAGACAACAAAAAAGTAAAACACTTTTAAGAACATTGTTATAAATAAACTTATTCTTCAATGTAATTAATGTTTAAGGAACACTTCAAACAAAATGCAAACTCTTTATTATTTTAATGGCATGTAAGAAATGCAAATTTCATTTAGATGCAATGCAATATTAATGCAATTCTTCGAATGCAATGCAACTGTTTGAAAATAAGTAATACTTATCTATCCTTTTCAAGAAAAAATAAACTAACTTTTGTGAAAATGAAATTTTTTCAAAAAGGTTTTGAAACCAATAAGCACTAAGAAGAGAAAGTGTGCTTCAAAGAGAACTTTCCCTTTTCAGTGAAAACAAAGGTAAAGACTACAAAGAGAAGCACAAAGCATGCCTTCTATATATATTTTTTATTTTCTTGTTTCAGAGTAAGAGAGAAAATGAAAAATTAAACCTTATTTTTCTTTTCAAAGAAAAACAAGAAAAATTCAAGATGAGAAGAAAAGAGAAGTACTCAAACTTATTAAAACATGTAAGGACAACAAATAAAACCATTCCAAACAAGAAATACCTAAGAAACAAACTTTTCAAACCTCTTCTACAAACTTGAAGCAAAAGCAAAGAAATCAAATATTTTTGTTTTTCATTATAATAAAATCTAACTCATTGACTTCTGTAACTAAAAGCATACAAACTAGAGTCACATGACCTAAGGTATACCCAAAGACCAAGCCCAACAACCCAGAGAAGCAGACAAGATTGTAAAAAAACTTATCTCTGGATATGTACATGAATGTCTTCAAGACATAACACATATGTACATGACTGTCCTAAAGATAAAGCATGCATATACGCATTTGTTGCCACAAAAAAGCACATATATGACTTAAAAATCTCAAAAAATAATTGAAACTCAAACCCAATAGGCTTGATAAAGCCTGAAAAGACTCAGGAAATTAAAGACTACTCAACTAAACACTAGAAAAAGTCAGAAACAAAGAAAACAAAGAAAACCCCTAGACACTAACCCACTAAGGAGAGTCCACAGTATGGTTTCCATTTCTATTGTGGGAAAATTCCCCTATGGCTGTGGGTATACCATAACATATCGATGACCACTTAAAGACCAACAATTTCCAAGGAAATCAAACAAAGAAGCTTGTAACTACTTTGATCAAAATAACTAACTATTGGAAAAGAAGGAAAGAAGACTTGGTTGATGTCCAATGGTTGATATAGATCCCATGGCTGGAATATTTCACGCTCCTTCCCGAACTTGCAAGAGTTTCAAACAGATAACTACAAAGGAAGGTAGTTATCTTATAACTAATTCTTCTAAATTTGATCAAAAGAAAAATTATTTGCAACAACCAGTGTTCTAGATAAATGGATATTAAAAAACCATGAACATACAAAAAGAACACTAGAATTTGAAGGAAAAAGTATCTCTATTATTAAACAACAAATTTGAGGGGTAGTTGTTACCTGCACTTGTTGTGACACACTCCTCAAACGTTGGTTCTGGAGCCTGATTATCTTCCTGATTTAGATGTTTGTTTCAGCCATGCTTGGACCCCAATCCCTAATGGGAGGGTGTGTGGGGGATTTCCACCCACAACTATCACTGGGGGGGCGACAACAATTTTTGTATCCCCCCTAGCGGGGGATTCGAGGGCAGTGCCCCCAAAGCGAAATATTGAGAAAAATTGCCTTGTAAAATATTGTAATTTTGTAGTCAATCTGGACCGTTCATTATAAGGTTGCAGATATGACGGTAGAAGTTATGTTTAGGGTTTTTTGACCTAGAAGACAACCCTCTCTTATGAGGGAATTATATTGCAGTTGTTTATGATGGTGAATATTGTATTTTGAGAGAGGAGACTGTGAGATAAAGAAGAGGAAGTTACAACGAATGTGTTGTAGGTTGTATCTCTTCATTTGTTGGATAATAATAAAGGAAGGACCTAGAAATTTCTTTGGTGGACGTAGCCCACACTGGGTGAACCACGTATATCTATGTCTCTATTGTATTGTGTATCTTCTGTGTTTTATTTCTACATTTTTTTTTTAATTTCTTCGCGATCTTTTTTATATAACAATTGGTATCAGAGTGAAAGGTAACTCGCAGGAAAAGAGTGTTCATGGTTCTAGTGGGAGCAATGGCAGAAGATGAAAAGTTTAGGGTCAAGAAATTTAATGGACAAAACTACTAATTATGGAAGATGCAAATGGAAGATTATTTATATCAGAAGGATCTATTGATAACATTGGGAAAACTAACAAAAAATATGACGACATGAAGGATGAAGAATGGGAGGTTCTTGAAAAAAAGTCACTAAGAACAATATGACTGAGCCTGGCAGCGTCGATGGCTTTCAATATTTGGAAAGAAAAGACAATGAAGGAGATGATGGATGCATTGGCTAAACTGTATGAAAAACCCTCAACGCCCAATAATGTATTTCTAATGAAGAGATTATTTAATATGAAGATGCTAGAAGGTGGGTATGTTGCAGGTCATTTAAATGAATTTAGTACAGTTACTAATCAACTAAGTTTTGTAAAAGTGGACTTTGATGATGAGGTCAGGGCTCTTCTAATATTGTGCTCATTTCCAGGAAGTTGAAATGGTTTGGTCATGGTTGTAAGTAACTCTGTCTCTAGTTCAAACACTTTAAAATTTGATGATGTTGTTGGTGTTATCCTTAGTGAGGAAATGTAGCGGAAAAGAATGGGTGAGACATCAGGTAATGCGTTAAACATGGATAACAGGGGAAGACAAAATGATAGAGGAAAAGGCTTAGGGAACCACAAAAATTCTAGGAAGGTCAGATCCAAATCCAGACTGGGAAAGATAGTGTGCTAGAATTGTGGGAAGAAAGGACATCTGAAGAAAGACTGTAGAGCTCTAGAGAAATAAAGAGATGGACAACAGGAGAAAAATTAGGAAGCAAATGTAACATGTGATGTGTTACAAGATGAATTGATTCTTTTTGTAGACAATATTTCTGATTCTTGGGTAGTAGATTTAGGGGCTTCATTTCATGCCACACCCCACAGGAAACATTTTCTAGATTATGTTCAAGGTGATTTTGGACAGGTTCATTTGGGTGATGATGCACCATGCAAAATTGTTGGAATGGGAAAGGTAAAAATAAAGCAAAGCAATGGAAACCAATGGTTGTTTAAAGAGGTAATACATGTTCCAAATCTAAGGAAAAATCCAATTTCAATAGGGCAATTGGAAAGTGAAGGCTATATATCCATATTTACAGATAAGGTGTGGAAGGTCACCAAAGGATCACTGGTGATAGAAAAAGGAGAGAAGGTAGGTACATTGTATTTATGTACTGGTAATACTAACTCTTCTATCTCTTTAGATTCTACAAGAGTGGATACACCACTATGGAATCATAGGCTTGGACACATGAATGAGAAGGGGATGCAGATACTTCACAAAATAAATTTGTTTCCAGATCTTAAAAAAATTGATTTGGATTTCTGTGAGCGTTGTGTTTATGGAAAACAAAAGAGAGTCATATTTCTCAGAGTCAGAAAACAAAATAAGAGTGAAAGGTTAGATCTTGTGCATACACATGTATGGGGACCAAATAAAGTATCATCTCTTGGTGGCTCTTGTTATTATCTTAATTTTATTGATGATGCAACTAGAAAAACTTGGGTTTATTACATTCGGCAAAAATATGATGTTTTTGATACTTTTAAGAAATGGAAATATTTGGTTGAGAATGAGACAAGAAAAAGGTTGAAGTGTCTCAGATCAAACAATGGATGTGAATATTGCAATAAGGATTTTGATGATTACTATTCATACCATGGGATTTGTAGAGAGAAGACAGTTCCAAGAACAACACAAGAAAATGGTGTGTCAGAAAGGATGAACAAGACAATCATGGAGTGTGAAAGTAGTATGATATTGCATGCCAGGTTGCCCTTGCATTTTTGGGAAGATGTTGTAAATAATGTTGTTTACTTAATAAAAAAATGATTTTCAAGCTCTTTGGATGGTGGAATTCTAGAGGAGGAATGGACATGTAAAAATTTAAACTATTATTTTTTGAAGACTTTCGGTTCTGAAGCATTTGTCCATATTGATAAAGAAAATAGAACAAAGCTTGAGGCAAAATCCAAGAAGTGTACCTTTATTGGATACAATGTTAATGATTTTGGTTATCGCTCATGGGATTATGAAAATCACAAAATCATTAGGAGTAGAGATGTCATATTCAATGAGAAGTTCATGTACAAATATTAGTTGTAGGGAAAGAAACATGAAAAAGAAAAACCAAAATACATAGTTCTCGATGAGATCACTGAAAATGAAATTCCAAAGGACCTAGAAATCAAAATGTACAACAACAGGAGAAACATGTACCTCAAAATCTTACAAGTGTTGTTATACGATCTACCAATTTAAGTAGACCCCCTGAACGATACTCTCCTTCATTTTATTATTTATTGTTGACTATTTCTGCTGAACCAAAATGTTATGAAGATGCAATGCAGGTAGACACTAAAAAGAAGTGGGAGCAAGGGTTGAAAGAGGAAATGGATTCCTTGGTAAATAACCAGACTTGGGATTTGGTTCAATTTCCTACAGGAAAAAGAGCATTGAAGAATAAATGGGTTTATAAGTTGAAGGAAGAAGATGAAGGCAAAATGTGGTACAAGGCTAGAATTTTTGTAAAGGGGTTTGCACAAAAAAAAGTTATATATTTTGATGAAATATTTTCTCCTTTTGTTAAAATGACTTCAATTAGGACTATTTTAAGTCTTGTGGCAGTAGAAGATTTGCATCTTGAAAAATTAGATGTAAAAACAACTTTTCTCCATGGGGATTTGGAGGAGGAGATTTATATGCAACAACCAAAGGGGTATGAGGTCAAATGAAATGGGAATTTGGTATGAAGCATGAAGAAGAGCTTGTATGGCCTAAAGCAAGCCCCAAGGCTGTGGTATTTGAATTTTGACAGGTTTATGACAGAACAAGGTTATAGTAGATGTCATTCTGATCACCGTGTTTATTTTAAAAGAATAAAAATTGGAAGCTATATTATCTTTCTATTGTATGTAAATGACATGCTTGTTGCGGGGTCTAATATGCAGGATATAAATGTGCTCAAGAAGAAATTAGCTAATTCATTTTTGATGAAGGATTTGGGTGCTACAAAGAAAATCCTTGGTATGAGAGTAACAAGAAAAATGCAAAATTACAAATTGACATTGTCTCAAGGTTAGTACATAGAGAAGGTGTTGGAGAAGTTTAGAATGCAAAATGAAAAACCAGTTAGTACACCTTTGGCCAACCATTTCAAATTAACTAAGGAAATGTGTCCCAAGACATAAGAGGAGATATAATACATGTCGAGGGTCTCTTATTCATCAATAGTTAGAAATCTTGGTGTATGCGATGGTTTGCACAAGACTAGATATTGCACATGCAATGGGAGTTGTGAGCAGGTATATGAACAATCCAGGTAAAGAACATTGGGAGGTAGTAAAGTGGATTCTCAGGTATTTGAGAGGTACTTCTACTCATGCATTATGTTTTGTAGGTTCAAACATTTTTCTATAGGGATATGTTGATTCAGATATGCCAGGTGAAAAAGATAGTAGGAGGAGCACCAAAGGGTATGTTTTTATTGTTGATGGAACAATAGTAAGTTGGATTTCAAAACTACAAAAGGTTGTTGCACTTTCAACAACAAAAGCAGAGTATGTTGCTGCTACATAGATTAGTAAAGAAATGATTTGGTTACAGAGGTTTATGGAGGAATTGGGAAAGAAGAAGGAGAATAACAGGTTTTACTGTGACAGTGAGAGTGTCATTCATCTTGCAAATAACTCAACCTTCCAATCGAAGAATAAGAACATATCTCTCATGTACCATTTCATACGATTCATCTTGGAATATGGACATTTGAAGTTGGAAAAGATACACACTAGCCATAATCCTACAAACATGTTAACAAAGGGAGTAACCAGGGAGAAACTGAGTTCCTACTCAGTTTCAGTTGGTCTTCAAGCATGAAGGTGAAGATGATAAATTTTCCAAGTTCAAGGTGGAGTATATTCTAGGAGGTACAACAACAATGGAGTTGTTGTTATCAGTCTCCAAGTGGGAGATTGTTGGTTGTGGAGCTTGATTATCTTCATGATTCATATGTTTGTTTCATTTGTTCTTGGACCTGTTAGCACTAAGAATCACCCTCAGATTGCAAAGAGGATAAGCCTAGTACCCATCACATTATGTGTAAATGTAAATGAGTGTTTAAAGGTCAAATGGACAAGACTCAAAATAATAATGTTTTAACTTAGAAATCTGGGCTAGCATGCACAAGAAAATGAGGCCTTTATTAGCTTCAACCAGTAAATGGGAGTAAAAGTGAATATGAGGAAGAATTTAGTGAGGGAGGTGTAGAGGTGTTCTATTGACATTAGGTCTTCAAGAAACCCAAGTAGGAAAAACTAAAACACAAGAAATTCTTGAATTCAAAGTCAAAGAACATTGAAGAACATCATAGCAGTATTATAATCAAACATTCATCATAAAAAAACTATAAAAATCTCATGTGGACCATCCAATCATGAATACTACAGCATAAGAGGCAACAAGATGATATAAAGAGAAGATGACTTCTATTAATAAAAAATTATTAAGTCCAGTACATAACCAGAGAACAATTTACTTAGTAAAAAATATTACAACTAGGGAGCCCAGCTCAACCATTCAAACCCCCTTGATCATTTAGAATATGTATTTATAACCAAAAAGGAAAGGAAACAGCTAGAGGTGCGAGCTAGCCTCCCTTCCCATAGGATTCTCTAAAACAACTTAATTTTAACACATGTGCTAACATCTCTTAACAAATTGCTACAAAATAGGAATCATGTTGGAAACCACTCCAACAAGAAATAAATGGTATGTCTCCCTTTAGGCACATTCCTTTCCATTCTCAAGTGTCCTACAAGGGTTGTATGTTGTCACCATGTTGCCACCTATGATCCTCAGTTCTATCCACATCATCAACCATCCAAAGGTGTCATGAACTTGAATCCCTTGATTGAAGGTGCTAGTTCGTAGCGCCATTCAGTAATGCATTAGATAGCCAGTTCTGTAGTGCCCTTTGCAAAACCACTCTGCACATTCTGTAGCGCCTCCTCCAAAATAGGCCTACAGGTTTTGTAGCGCCAATCCTATGTAATGACTGCATGCAATTCTGTAGCGCCCCTCCTGAAATAGCTTCTGCAGATTCGGTAGCACCATACCTGAAATATCCTCTGCAAAATTGGTAGTGCCATTCATGAAAACATCTTTGTGGATTTGGTAGCGCCATTGTTGAGTTCAGATAGGATATTTTGTAGCGCTTTGCAGAAACGGTAGCGCCACTGTGTAATTCGGCTAGGATATTTCGTAGCATATTAGGAAGAAAAATTGCAGAACATACTATATAGACGATTCTGTAGTGCCATGGTGCTACAGAATGTCTGTGCTTTTTCTGTGTGATTAGACCAATCCTTCAATAGAACAAAAAAGTTACCTGATGGGTTAGGATCCTGTAACTGCCTGTATAGGTGGAAAAAATTATACTTCCTTGATCACTTTACTCTTGCAAATGGATGAGGGAGGAAGTAGTCTACAACGCCAGACGCTACCAAATGCTGAGGTAGGGGTATCTCAAGAATTTGCTATCAAATTTGAGAGGACTCATGGAATACCTAGAGATGGTGACTAAAAATGGAGGATCTAAAACTAGTTAGGAAACTGCCATGTCCACCTCAACCTCCAATTTATCTTTGGTAGTTGATCCCATAGTGCAGTCTACAACTGGTTTGAACTAGTGATTTCAGCAGCGCCAAGCTTGAGAGAAAATTCAAATGCTAAGACTATTAGCAAACTCATTAATGAACAAATATTAATATCCTTTTTAAGTGACAAGGGCACTTAAAACAAGGTAAATCATGACCTCGGCTAATTATGATGAAATATGACAAGGATCAAAGGAGAAAGGGTGCACTATGAAAACTCCTAGTGAGTTGGTAATGCCTTTTTCAACATTTGATTTGACCCCCTTTAACGGACATAGGGACAACATGGAAAAGATAAAGGGTATGAGTGGATGGAGTGATGTGTCAAGTCATTAAGATCATGGGATGGGTTATGTTTGATGTCAATTCAAGAGGTGAGTCAAAATCATAAACCATAGAATGAACCTAGGCTTAAAATCTATGTATGGGCCAAAAATGAGCCAAAACCACAAGTATTTATTTGTTCAAGCTAGCCTAAGGAAATCACACAAAGAACAATAAAGCAAACCTAAAGTCTAAAGGATAAAAAAATTAAACCTAAGGGATAAAAGACCCAAGGCAAATTTATGTGATAAGATTGGCTCCACAGGGGATGGCATGCTCCCTATGAGCTGCCAAGAACAAGCAGTTTCAGTGCCTTATCCTAGGGCTATGGGGTCACTTATTCAATCAGAAATAAAACAAAAATGATATTTACAATGAAATGGAAAGCCACTCATGGCTTAAGAAAAATACTTTTTTTAGAAAGTGCCCATTGACAGGGCCACCAAAATCTTCGTAATCCTCCAAATTCTGCAACTTATATGTGTTATTTGAAAATACCTCATAAATTTTGAAGGGACCAATCCACAATGCTTCAAATTTACCATGCTTTTCTTTGTCTTGCTTAGGTGCATCCTACTTGAGCACTATATCTCCCAACTGGAAGTCTTCTTTTCTTACCTTCTTGTTAAAGGCTTTCTTGATCTTTTGTTGATGGTTCTATGCTTTGTCCAATAGCTTCTCTCTAGTCTGCTACACTTCTACCAACTATTGTATTCTTCTGACCATATCATCAGGTTCTCATTGGTAGTCTTGGAAGAATTTTTCCATGGGAAAATAAAACTGAGTAGGAAAGATAACCTCAACTCCATACACAAGCTGCAAAGGAGAGACACCAAGTGATCTCTTTGTTGTAACTCTATCAGCCCACAAAGAAAATTTCAGCATTGAGTCCCATGCTTTCTTGTTGTCTTCTAACAATCTCTTGATGATCTTTACAAGGCTCTTGTTAGAGGATTATTCCAATCCATTCCCTTGGGGGTAGTAAGGAGTAGAATGAGCCAATGTAATACCATACTGTTCATAAAACTTGATAAATGGTTCAGCCTTGAAAGATGCAGCATTATCAATAACAATTTTGCACGGACAACCAAATCTTGACATAATATCCTCAAGAAAACCAATGATTACCTTGTGGGAGGAATTCCTTGTAGGGAAGGATTCTATCCATTTGGTTAAGTAATCAGTGGCAGTAAAAATTCACCTATGTTGACCACTTGAAGTAGGATGAATTTCCCCAATCAAGTCTAGGCCCCACTACTGAAAAGGTACTGAAGCTACCACATGCTTCAATGGAAAATATTTGAGCTGCTACTTTCCAGAAAACTTTTGGCACTTGACACAAGCTCTAATATTTACACAAACGTTAGTTAAAAGGCTAGGAAAAACATACCCAACTCTGAGGATTTTATAGGTTGTGGTTCTCCAGAAGTGATGGCCCCCACATAAATTATCATGAAAATTAGACATAACCTTTTGGGTCTCCTGTGGATCAAGACATCTCAAAAGCAATCCTAGAGGATCTTTCCAATACAAAACTTACTCAATAAGACAATATCTGATTTCTTTGAGCTTCAAATATCTTACCTTGTTCCTTTCCAAACCATTAGGAGGTTGCAAATTTTGCAGAAAACATATGATGTCCTTGTACCAAGTGCATTCTGCCAATTGGGGGCTGACTTGAGAATATTTATCAGACAACTCAACTTGCTGATTTTCTGAGCTAATGTTTATGAAATCAACCCCCAAAGATTTGCAATTTGATTCAACCAGTAACCTAGCTAAACCTTGACCTTTAACCAATTTAGTGGGGCTTTATTTCAATATCAAATTCCAGAATTTTGGCAATCCATTTGCTTCTCCTCTCATCTATGTCAAGTTGAATAAGTATCTCTTTCATTGAGGCTGAAGGCACATATGAAACAACTTTTGAATGCAACACATATACTCTGAAATCCTTGAGGGATTTGACCAAAGAATAAGCCTTCTTTTCCATGATGTCATATTTTATTTCGGCATCCCTCAATGCCCTGTTGAAAAAGGCAATAGGCTTCTCTAACCCTTCTACATTTTTCTACAATAAAATAACAACTATTGTGTCAAATGAAGCAAAATAAAATATTAGAAAATCCTTGGAGTAGTCAAGGATGATGAGCACAATTTCTTCATTCAAAGCCTTTTTTATTTGATCAAAAGAATTTCGAGACTCAATAGTCCATTTGACTTCATTTCCTTTTCTCAGCATGACTGTAATATACTCTACCAATTCAACAAAATTTGAAATGAACCTTCTCAAAAAATTGATTTTCTCCAAGAAATACTGAACTTATTTCTTGGATCTAGGGGGAGACAAGGTCTGGATGGATTTTACTCTGCTTGAATCAATTCTTACCCCTTCAGTTGATACAATGTGCCCCAATAATTTCCCCTCCTTCATAGAAAACAATGACTTTTTAGGATTGAGAGAGAGACCAAACTTTCTGCACTTCAAGAAGAACTTTTTCAAATGATGATAATGTTGTTTATCAGATTGTGAGAACACTATAATGTCATCCAAATATATGACTACAAACTTTTCCTTCTCCCCAATAAAGTTAATGTCCATGGCTCGCTGAAAGGTTGCTCCTGCATTCATCAATATGAAAGGCATTTTAGCATACATGAATGTGCCCCTAGGAGTAGTAAAGTTTCTCTTCTCTCTATCTTCAGGAAAGACATAGATCTGATTGTAGCCAGAATATCCATCAATCATAGACATCCTAGATGAACATGTCATCCTCTACAATATGTGCTCCATATTTGGTAAGGGGTAATTATCTTTCTTGGATCTTCTATTCAAATTTCTGAAATCGACACAAAGTCTGATTTCCCCATTTTTCTTTCTCACTGGGACCAAGTTAGCCACCCATTCATAGTATCTCAAAGGAATGATGATCTTGGCATCCAAAATATTTTTTAACTCTTTTTCCATAATAGGGAGAAACATAGGATTTATCTGTCTAAGTTTTTTCCTAAATGGCTTGGTCTCTTATTTCAAAGGGATCTTATGTTCAATGATGTTTGTGTCATATGTTCTCAGATCTTCATATGTCTATGAAAACACATCAACAAACTCTTTTAACAACTTAACATATTCAACCCTTTGTTCCTTTGAAAAACTGCTAGACAACTTGACATATTTTGGATCCTCCTATGTACCCACATTAAATTTAGTCACATCAACATTTTCAGTTGAACCTTTAACCTTTACAACAACATCATTTCTATCGAACAATCTCTCCAAAGGAACTAGTCCTTTAGGAATATGGTTACTAGGAAACTAAACAATATGATGGTTAGCAATTTTATTTAGAAAAACAACATCATGAGGGTTATTTTAAGTATCATGATCTTGATCAATATGCAAGGAAGAAAACACATCCACGGTCTCAAGAAATCTTTTAATTTCAAGATCATCCTTAAAAACTTTTCAATGTTTGACATTGTTAGGTATAGAGGGTCTATACTTGAATTCTACATCATATTTGAGTTTAGGTGGAAAAGGGACTCTGAGATTACTTGTTGAAACAACCAAAGAATCTGCCATGGTTTTCTCCTCTCTTGGAACAAATGAGATATTAAAATCTAAGAAGAAACTGTCAACAATATCCCAAACTTCATTTCTGTAAGTCCTTAGCCTTGGGTGTTTATCTTGGTACAGATTTTTGATTTGATAGAAAATTAATTCAACATCTCCAAACACAGCTAGCTCTTCAATCCCCATGTATTTGGTAGCCCTCAAACCCAAAACAAGAGCTTCATATTCTGCCACATTGTTTGTAGTTTCAAATTCAAGCTTGTAGGACAAAGATATGATCTCTTGAGTAGGGGAAAAAAAGACTATTCAAGCACCAACGCCTTCATTATAAGAGGATCCATCACAAAACATCTTCCAAACAAAGGTATTTGGAGGAGAATATTCAAAAAAGGTAATGGACTATTTTTTTATTTTAAGAGGAGCTTGAGGAGCATCTATGAGCTGCAATATACTGGATCCTAAATCAATATCAGGTGCAAAAATAGGATGGTTGGTGGGGTTTTCTTCATCACTGATGATGTAGGCTAATTGAGCCTCCCTGTAAAGCCTTCTATGTTCTCCCCCAAACACAGGAATCACGGCATATGTGAGGTCTATCTGCAAGTTTCCCCCTAGTATTTTTATTCAATATCTTGACAAGAGAATACCAAACTTAGGGGGGACATCAGCCACCACAATATCCATGACCACACTTTTCATGGGAAACTGAAACAGGGTCACAACCAGATCTTTGATAACCCCAAGACACATCACTTTCCTAGATTCAAAAGAGTATAATTCATGGTATGTTTTTATAATTTCCAACCCAAGCTCATCCATGAATTTTTTTGGCATGATATTGTGAGATTCCCCTGAGTCCATCAAGCAGTGGTGAAACACTTTATCATGAATGTTCACTGATGTATAGAAGGGAGGGGATGAATCATCTCTATCTTCTATCAAAGGTCCTAGGATGATTGTTGTTTTTTCATCTTGAAGGTTTATTGAATCAGTGGAATTGGAGGAAGGTTCGGGCTACAACATTTTGGAAAGATATCTTTTGAATTCCTCATTTTTTATCAGCTCCAAAAAAGGTACAAGGATTTTTATTTTTTGAATCTCACTTTGAAAGATGAAGGGAGATGGAGATTTTAGAATCTCCCTGACTTTTGGGGTAGGATTCTTAACCAATGCTTGAGGGCTTTGTGCATATTTTTTTTGCTGCCAGCTGCCACAGGCTTAGCATAATTTTTTGGTTTAGTGCGTTGATCAAAAGTGTTAGTCTTTTCCTCTTTATTTTTGGACCTCAGGTTGTATCTCTTAGGATTTTCTTTTGTTTTTTCTCCTTTGCTCAATTCATTTATTTGACTATCCATGAGAGAATCTTCATATGCAGATTGGGTCAAATGAGGGGATGAAGAGGTGTCACCAAGGCAATGTATTTCAGGATTAGTTTCTTCATCCTCTCCTTCTTCATCAACAAAAAGGTTTTTTTGGAGAGGGGTTTGAATTTTTTTATCATCCCTATCTCTATTTTTTGGATCTCTTGGGAGGATCTACGGAGCATTATTTGGACTTCTGAAGTTACCTCTATTATCAACATTCTATGTGTTCCTATAGGTATGTTTTCCTTCAAGTTTTAACTTCTCCATTTAAACAGAAAGTGATTTTACCAATTTTGTAAGTTCATCAACTTAAGGATGGACAATAGAGGAATCAGAGGTTGAGGCTTCAACTCTAATTTTTCTCTTGTCCCTATCATATTTTCCCCTAAGTTTTTCAGATGCCACTATGTTGGATTCTACCTCTAAGGTTGCATCTTGCATATGAGCTAAGGAGGTAGATCTTCTTTCTCTTAGTAGAAGGAAAAACTTAGGGTCAAAAGCACTACCATAGGCGATCTTGGCAGAGGTTTCTGTAGGCTTTATTTCAACAAGGATCTTGTAGTACATTTTATTGAATCTCTTGAAGAAGTCATAAACAAATTCTCCCTCTTTCCTCTTAAGGGATCCAAATTATGTGATATTATAAAGAAAATATTTTTATCCCCCCATTGTCTCAAGAAAGCATCATCTAAATCTTAAATCCAAACAATAGATCCAGGATTCAAACCCCTAAACCAGTTCCTAGCCTCACCATCAAGGATATGTACAAATACTCTCATCCATACATCTTCATTCTCAATGTTAAGATTGTCTGCATAACTATAAAAGGCAACAAGGTGTTCTTCAGCAGTTATGTCTTCCTCCCCTGTGAACTTGGGCATGTACTTAAGGTATTCTCTAGCATGGAGAGAATTCATAGGTTGAGGTAAGATAAGAGGGTAATACCTAGAAGCCACTATGGCATCCATCCTATTTATAAGAGCATTAGCACCTGCCATTGGATTATGAAATTTAGGAGTATAAGGAGGAGACGAAGATTTGACTATGTGCAGCTTAGGAGAAAAAGGAATGTAGGAAGGAGGGATTTCATTTTTCACAGGAAGAGTTTGAGCCTTTGGGGAAAATGAAATAGGTTCCAAGGGAGATGAGGTTTCCTTTTTTTTAGTCTCAGTAACTTTGATAGGAGGAGGATTAGGAAAACCAAAAGTAGGGAAATCTTCAAGACTCTCAAGTCTGAACCACTTTACAATATCAGGGGAGGCAAGTATTTCAAATTTTTTTTCTTTCAATTATGGGTTAAAGGAGGAGTATTTGACAAGAAAACTTTCAAAATCCAAATTTCTAGAAACTTCAGTAGAAGGTAAAGGAGGAATACTTGATATAACAACTGGTGTATTAAGAATGGATTCAGGCAACTGACCAGAAGTACCTAATACAACAATAGGAAAACTCTCTTGAGAAGCTTTTCCCTTCTTGATTATCTTCTCTGGGTTAGCTTCACGTGTAGCCAAAGGTAGTTGTGGAGTTGACCTCGTGTGTCTGCCTTTGGGAGCCACAACTGAAACAATAGAGTCGCCAGGTGCAAGATGCAATCTTCAATGTATTGAATTCTAATGCACCTTTAGAATCAATATGATTTTTCATTCAATCCCAGGGAAATGTCTTCAATTCGTTCCCCGAAAATGGCACCAAGAATGTTATCACTAGGAATCACCCTCAGATTGCAAAGAGGATAAGCCGAGTACCCATGAAAGTATGTGTAAATGTAAATGAGTGTTTAAAGGTAAAGACTCAAAATAATAATGTTTCAACTCAGAAATATGGGCTAGCATGCAAAAGAAAATGAGGTCTTGATTAGCTTCAGTCAGTGAATTAGAGTACAAGTGAATAGGAGTACTTTAGTGAGGGAGGTGTAGAGGTCTTCTATTGACATCAGGTCTTCAAGTAGCTTAAGGAGGAAAAACTCAAGCACAAGAACTTCTTGAATTCAAAGTTAAAGAACACTGAAGAACGTCATAGTAGTATTATAATCAAACATTCATCATAACACAACCATAACAATCTCATGTGGATCATCCAATCATGAATACTTCAGCATAAGAGGCAACAAGATGATATAAAGAGAAGTTGACTTCTATTAATAAAAAATTCTCAAGTCCAATACATAACCAGAGAACAATCTACTTAGTCAGAAATATTACAATTAGGGAGCCCATCTCAACCATTCTAACCCCCTTAATCATTTAGAATATGTATTTATAACCAAAAAGGAAAGGCAACAACTAGAGGTGCGAGCTAGCCTCCCTCCCCCTAGGATTATCTAAAACAACTATCATTCTAACACTTGTTCTAACAAATCTTAACAAACTGCTACAAAATAGGAACCATGTTGGAAAGCACTCCAACAAGAAATAAATGACATGCCTCCCTTTAGGCGCATTCCTTTCCATTTCCAAGTTTCCTTCATGGGTTGTATGTTGTCACCATGCTGCCACATGTGATCCTCGGTTCTATCCACATCATCAACCATCCAAAGGTGTCATGAAATAAAATCCATTGATTGGAGGTGTCAGTTCATAGCACCAGTCAGTAACACATTGGGTATCTAGTTCTATAGCGCCCTTTGCAAAACCACTCTGCACATTTCGTAGAGCCTCCTCCAAAATAGGCCTACAATTTCCGTAGTGCCAATCCTGTGTAATGACTATATGAAATTCTTTAGCGGCCCTCCAAAAATAGATTTTGTAAATTCGGTAGCTCCATACCTAAAATAGCCTCTACGGAATTGGTAGAGACATTCATCAAAACAACTCTGTGTATTTGTTAGCGCCATCTATCAGCTGTTCCTACAGATTTGGTAGTGCCATTGTTGAGTTCAACTAGGAGATTTCGTAGCATTTTGCAAAAACAGTAGCGCCACTATGTAATTTAGCTAGGATATTCCATAGTATATTAGGTAGAAAAATTGCAGAACATACTATATAGACGATTCCGCAGTGCCATGGCGCTACAAAATGTATGTGATTTTTCTATGTGATGAGACCAATCCTTCAAAAGTACAAAAAACTTAGTTGATGGGTTAGGAGCCTGTAGCTGCCTATATAGGTGGAAAAAATTATAATTCCTTTATCACTTTACTCTTGCAAAAAGAGACCACCCACAAAAATGGATCTTATATCCCCCAACTACTTCATCAACCTAGCACTCCTCCTTGTTGCAGGAGAGATTCCCTCTATCATAATGACATGTCTTTCTTTTGCAGGGATACTCTTCTTGACTGCAAGTGTGCTCTTCTTCACTACCAATTCATCTCTTTCAATGGCATATTATACCAGAACATTCAAGTTCCTTTGGGACAATTCATCCTTGAAATGTTGCAATTCTTCCTCGAGCTTTCTATTTTGAGATTGAAAGCCTCTATTTTGCCTGTAGAGGTTCTTAAGTTGCTTATGGAGAGGCGGGGCTCTTCTTGTTGAAAATTTTCCCAGATCAAGGGTGTCACTGTACATATCCACGAGATCCTTCATCTTAATTCTCTCAGATAAACTTTCTTCTTTCAAATGAGAAACTTCCTTCCTATCCTCCTTAAGCTATCTAATCAATCTTTTGAAAGTGTGATTACTAGGTGGAGTGTTGATGTTGATAACCTCAACATGTTTCTCAATGGCTTCACCTTTATCTTTCTATTGCACATGGGCTCTATCTATCACCCCAATAGGCTTCTCAATGCATTTACCCTTATATTTGTTTTCCTTGGAACTTAAACCTTAGGTAGCACCTCTGCTTCAACATCCTCCTTGAGAGATGATGATCTAGTAAAAGGCTTCCTGATTTTGATCTTAGCTGTTGGAGGAGATGAAGAGAAACGAAATTTCCTTCCCCTCTTGGATGTGGCTTTAGTGGATGAAGGGATGTCTTCCAATTCAAGTCCAAGAGGAGGTGAAAAGTCTCTCTATGGAGATTGATGAGCCTCCCTCTATGCTTCTTCAATTTCCTTGATGACTTATTGGTCTTGAGTAGATGCTTTTCTCTTTCTTTTCCTGCTTGTTCCTGCTGGAGCAACACTGGTAGATGGAAAAGGGATCTGCATATTAGACTGAGGAGTAGAGGCTATATCCAACTACATGTGGGCATAGATAATGAACTGTTCCCAAGGAATTTTCCTCTTCTTCAACTCTTCCATCACCAACATTCTGATCAATCTAGAGTGAAAGACACTAGTGTCCACAGCCTTAGACTTGGCTTGGACTCTACCAGACATCTTCCCCATGCTCCTCAAAAGATAGAAATGGATATTCATTGCATATTTACCAGTAAAATGTAGCAAGAGTCTTATATGGTACTAGTATAACATGTTAAACCTTCCCTCACAAGTAAAGTATGTCTGGATGATCTTCAACATTTTATTAAAATATTCAACTAGGTGGATTCTAGGCACTCCCTTGGACAAATTATCTTTCAGATAGTTTGATTTGAGGAAGTCCTTGGAGAAGGAAACATTTAGGATCATGTATTTAAAACACCTCTCACCAGTATTATGAATCCCAATGGTTGTTGCAATAGAGGCTTCAGATACCTCAAACTCAAGGTCTCCCACCTTAGTCTTAATGCCATCAAAATGTAATGCAAATTGCCTTGCTACTTCAGGGTGTCCCCTCTGCATGTTTTGGGAAAAAGAGAGGCATGCAACCCTTTGGAAAACCTCCCTGACCATTGTCTCAACATCAAATAGGTGCATTTCATAGGGTTCAGTACTGACCACAGTTCCTCCCTTGTGAGATTTCTTCATTTGAGGTGTCTCCATGAATAAAGACAGTGGATCCAAGGTTGTGGTGTAGTGAGGGGTAAGAAAACAAATAGAGGCATAAATCAGTGAGAGATGACAGTGACTAATGGTTTATCTCTCTCAGGATTTTCCTCTAACTCACCTTGATTTAACAATAGACTAGTTTGATGGCCTTTCTTTAAAATTAAGAGAGAGAAATTATGAGTTCAGGAAGGGAAGGATGCACTGTTCAGCTTTAAATCACCACACCATGGTCATCAATGCTTTGGAAGGGTAGGGACTTCTTCTAATCACTTCCAATAGATCTTGAGATGGATGAATTATGATACAGTGAAAATAAGGGGCTATGCATGGGTCTCTGAATACAAAGGATAACACTGAACAATCCAAGTAAAACACAGTGCATGAAATAGGGGATATGTAGCATAGTTTTTAGCACCGTCTTTTTGTAGCACAATGTGCACACAAGGACCAAGTGATTGCACATGTACTCAATATTCAGGAGCAAAACAAATTGGCCTCTATAAAATCCATGTGACAATGGTTGAAAGATCTATGGGAGAAAAGCTACAGATGCAAATGGATGAGGGAAGAAGTAGTTTGTAGCGTCAGATGCTACCAAATGATGAGGTAGGGGTATCTCAAGACTTTGCTATGCAATTTGAGAGGACTCATAGAATACCTGGAGATGGTGACTGAAAATGGAGGATCTGCAACCAGTTAGGAAACTACCACATCCACCTCAACCTCCAATTTATCTTTGGTAGTTGATCCTGTAGTGCAGTCTGCAACTAGTCTGAACTAGTGATTTTAGCAGCGCCAAGCTTGAGAGAAAATCTAAATGCTCAAACCATTAGCAAACTCATTAATGACTAGATCTTAATATCCTTTTTAATCGACAAGGGCACTGAAAACAAGGCAAATCATGACCTTAGCTGATTATGATGAATTATGACAATGATAAAAGGACAAAGGGTGTGCTACATAACTCCTAGTGAGTTGGCAATGCCATTTTCAAAATTTTATTTGACCCCCTTTAATGGACATAGGGACATCATGGAAAGGATAAAGGGTATGAGTGGATGGAGTGATGTGTCAATTCATTAAGATCATGGGATGGGTTATGCTTGATGTCAAGTCAAGAGGTGAGTCAAAATCATAAACCATAGAATGAACCTAGGCTTAAAATCTATGTGTGGGCCAAAAATGAGCCAAAAC